>VZTT01042107.1:733-19077 GCA_013400855.1 Buphagus erythrorhynchus | reverse complement strand
GGTAGCGACAGTCTGAGCTGCTCGCTTCAGTGCTTCTAGTCTCTGACCTCCTCAAACAGGCACCATCACTGTCCTTTTCAGTGCATGGATTACCTGGCACCTTCAAGGCCAGGAGCACCATTAGAAAACACCAGGGAACCTGCCCAAAAGCATGAAATAGCAGGCATTAACTCTCAGCCAGGGTTCACTGGTAGTTCACAGCATTTCTGGCAGCCAAGAGCTAACTAAAGAGAGTAGAATGTATTTGATATATTTTAAATATAATTGTTTTCCTGCCAACATTGCTGGTGGCATAGAGCACCAGCAACTATGTAGGTAATGATATCCCAACAAAGGGCACCAGCTGAATTGTTAGAAAGCTTCAGTCTCACCCAAGAATTTCCTTGCTAATATTACAGAGCTATAAGATGGTAGATGGCAAGAGATGTAGTTCTGTAGCCTGGAAAATATCTATACAGTGACAAAGAGGTGGTGCAAGGAGACTGGTCTTGCCTCAGCCTTGCAGACTTTAGAGACAGCAATAAAGAATAAAAACAGAAATAATCATGTACGTGATTTTCTGCAGTCAATAATCTCACATAATCTGTTTTTTGAAAATTACTGGGAGACATTCCTGGTATCATTATTTTATTTCCACTTATGTCTGGGAGCTCTGTATTTGAATTTTCCTTCTCAGAGCAGACTGAACAAAAAGCTATCTGGTCCCAGTGATCTTTCACAGGACAAGCTCTGCCAGACTGGATCAAAACTTTTAACTTTAAAGCTTAGTAGCTTTCCCCAAAGAACAACACCAGGGTTGAGAACAGTGTTTTTATAATTATTACATGCCTTAAAGCAACTATTAGCAAAGTAAAAAGGAAGTTGCTGGAGGGTTGCCGGTGACAAGAGAAGACTTAAACATTTCTAGTTTATTTGTTACATGCACACTGTAGAGTGATCCAGGGAGAAAGTTCCTATTCAGGTAGCATTAGGGTGACACATCTGTCACTGAACTGGTTGATTTGGGCACTGAGCAAGCACTGCAATATAACTTATCTGAACAGACCATTAATAAAAAGTGACTTTATTCCTTCTGCTAGCCCTGCTTTGAGCAGATGTTGGCCAGAGTACTCCTTTTCCCACCTTAATGATTCCACCTATGGCAAATGCCCTAACTCTAATCTTTAAAATGGGTTTCCCTGTCGCAACATCTTCTGGCGCCCATATAGCGTGATCTTTGTCTCAAGAAAGCTCAGCCTTTGATTCTCCTGTGCTTCTAATCTCTAATTTCACAGGTCAAAATCAGAGCTTTTATCTTGAATGCCTCTGTATTTGTAGGGGCTTGGGGGTAGCTGCGGGGTTGCTGTTGCAAAGGCTATGCTTATAAAAATACTTCTGGGAAACATGAGCTACCCTGCTCTCCCATTAGGAAAACAGCAGTTCTGCTTTAGGACTAAAAAGTGTTGTTTTTACACAGCAACAACAACAACAAAAAGGACTGTCATTGTAACATCTGCTCCTGATGTTGTACTGTGATGAAGTGTAAATCTGAGCTGAGCAAGCTATAAATTGCATTATACCATTGCTCCTCCTGACCCTCTAGCCAGACAAGTTTTCTATTATGAAGACCCCATATTCAGGAGTTTATATCCTGACTATAAAAGTTTAGTTTAGGCTGAAAGTTGGTATAAAATACCATAACTCCAGAGTGAATCTCTTTTGTAAACTTGATAGCATCTTGTAATACACTTCAATAACCTCTTTCACAGAAAGAGGATGGACTGTTTAAAATTCCCTGCACCCCCTATGGAAGCATTTACCAGTGGAATCACCTTTGAAATAGGCAGAGTATAATGTTGCTTCTAGTTTAATCTGCAAAGGGATAGACTGAGGTTTGATGCCCATTTTGGTAAACTGGGGAGGATTTTTTTCTCTGTAAAAGACCAGCACAGTCATTATAAACTACTTTTAAAGATTTTTTTAAGTTATAAGCTAGTTCTAACTTTAGTTATCAATACTGTAAAAGCCAGAAGCTTCAAAACTAGAAAAAACCCCCTATTTCTAATTTAAAAACACACTGGGTAAGAAATAAAGATTGTACTTGAATATTTTTCCTTCTTACTTACTTGCAAGTTTTCAGCCTTTGAGTTTTATCTTAGTTCAAACATTTAAGTCAAATCTTTCCTCTGCAATCTTGATTTTTACTTCAGTTGATTTGATCCCTTAAATCCCATATTATTGTCCCTGTTCTCTGCACAGATTAGCATTGCTTGAAGCACCAGCAGATGAATACAAGAATTCAACTGTTAACCCATAAAGAGCAGACACAACACAATCTCTTCTGGACGTAAAGAGATTCTCAGGAGCATTTGCTATGATAAAAGATCAAAATCTGATCAATATATGACTGAGGGTGAACCACAGCTGTTGCTTTGCATGAGAAAGTCCAGTTCCCAATAGTTTCACAGTAAACAACTCCAGTCACAAAGTGGGCTCAGATTGGAGTAAATCCAATCCAGGACAATCTCAACAGCTTTACATTTGAGTGAGACATTATCTCATCACTAAACAGAGGAGTTTTGAGTAACACATTTTGAACTTCTCACCCCAAAGCTCCTGTGATGGAAAACCTCCTTGGAGCAAGCACTCCAGGACATAAAGCTGTGATCACTTAAGTGAGAGGGATGCC
This sequence comes from Buphagus erythrorhynchus, assembly GCA_013400855.1. Lineage (NCBI taxonomy): Eukaryota > Metazoa > Chordata > Aves > Passeriformes > Sturnidae > Buphagus > Buphagus erythrorhynchus. The sequence goes on along the minus strand of VZTT01042107.1, from coordinate 16,409 downwards.
AAGGGACACCAGTTTTCCCTGTCTCCTGCTTATGTAAGTGGAAGCTCTTGTGGAAGAGCTGTATGTACAGTTGTCAAGAGAATCCCCCATAAAAGCCTCCTAACATGATAAAATCCATTCTCTCCCAGTAGGATGCTTGTAGGATGTTGTTTCTTTGCTGTTTTGCACTAATGAGTGTTGATTGTGATACAGATCTTAACACGACCTAGTCACCAGTCAGGTGAAACTCTTGTCAATTTTTCTGTGTACACGCAGAATTAAAACCTTCCTGAGACCTAATGATCCACGAGGTAAGTGGGAGGAAAGGGGAGGAGGAGTGATTAATCTCCCACTGTTTAGCATCGCTTCATTCTTTACAGAGGAACACCTCTTTGCATGAGAGTTTTATAGATTATATCATCATCCAACACCTCAGTATGCACATCCCTGGTCCCTAAGGGGAAATCTAAGGTTTCTTGCTCAGTAAAAATCTCCTAAAGTTTTCCTCCCCACAGCATGCAGAGCTGTTTCACACAGTATTCCACCTGGCCTGATGCAGCTTCCAGGCTGGCAGCACAGCAAGATGAGCTTAAGAAGCCCCCACAAGGGATTTGAACTCCTTTCTCTGAGCTTTGTTAGGGGCTCTAGCTTGGCTAGAGCCCTCCAACCTGCTATTGGTGCTGGGGATGTAGATGGCTCAGCAGCACTAAGAGAGGCACTGCCTTATGGGGCAGCCCAGCTGGCTCTCCTTATGTCTGGAACACACAGTCTGTTACACTCCCTGATACTCTGCAAGGCTGACAAGCACTGGTAGCCATTTGGCATACAAAGTATGGAAAGGGAGGAGATCTCACTGTTTCCTGACTCTTCAGTGTCTGTAGACACTTATTTTTCTGAGTACGTCTGTCTTTAGTCTCTTCTCAAGATAAAAAAAAAGTTTGCAGCAAATAGCATCTCCTTTCTTCAGCATAAACTTTATAACACACAGGGGACAAACAAAGATTAGAGTATTTTGTTATTTGCTTAAAAAGAGCTCTTTGTTCTGGTGTTTTTACTCCTCCATTAATCAGAATTCTTTCTGCATGTCATCTCAAATTTAAGGGCATGCCTATACGGCAAAAGAGAGCACAGTGCAGCCTTTATCAGGTGGAAATGACTAAGGAGACCAGGAGCACGTGCTTAGTCTCTCAGGCTGGGCAGAGGGAGACATGAAATCAGTTAAACCACTGTTAGCATTCCCACTGCAGAGGTGACACTGGGTACACCCAGAGAAGGGTCCCCAGGCCAGGTGTTTCAGAACTCCTGCCTGAGATTCCTCTGCATATTTAGACAAGGGTCAAAGATTGATCCACAGCAAGCACAGCCCACTGCCATCCTTGGCTACCTGCCCTGTCTGCATCCACTGACTACTGGAGTCAGAGGTGCTGTGGACACCCTTTCTTCTCTTTGAATACTTACCTGAGGGATAAGGAACACACAGGTAGTCCCACAGTTTCCTTCTGTCCATCTTGTGGGATGAAGGCTACTAAATACCTCTCTTCCTCACTGCAGCACACAAGGATAGGTTTTCTTCCTTGTTCACTCACTCTTTAGTTGCCTGAGCTGTTGTAGTCACTCCTTCCTCCCCACATCTCTTGTCTTGTTATCAGGGAGCAGCAAAAGCAGAAGGCAACAGAAGGGAAGTTGTGAGCTGAGGAAGACCACAGCATTGGAGGTAACAGGGTCTATCAACAGGTCCAGCTGGAACATCAAGTCCAGAATCCATGCAAAGAATGTACACAGGAGCAAAAGAAGACAGAGACAAGGTTGCAACATTGGTCCAAGCACCATCCATGAGACAGGGCTGGAAACAAGCTATCTCCTGCCCTGGGCCAGGTCTGAAAAGAGCTTCTGCAGCAGGGCTGAGAACGGACACATGCACTGCACAGCCTGGGGAAGGGCTGAACTCTCTGGCCTTTGCTTAAATGGAACCCTCAGACCCAGGGGAAGGGTGTGGATGTGGGTCCCAGCTGAGGCTGGTTAGGGTCATTTGAAGCCTGTTAATGCCCTGACAACTAATTACATTTTCCATACTGCTAGGAGTCCTTCTCCCTCTTCTGTGGCCTGGGGTCCCAGCCCTTCCTGGGATCCGATGGTGTTTTTGCAATGCAAATAACAAAGCAATTAATCCGTGATGTGAATTCAATTCATGTCAAGTGCCACTTGAAGGGTGCCCACACAACCTGCCAGGAGGAGTGTAACTGCTAATTAGCACCCATGTTGGCTGTCGGGTGAGGACATGAAATGTGTGAATGGAATACAGAGAATAAACTACCCACGCTGGGAAACTGCAAGTTGGCACTGTCTTTTCTATGCCAGATTTTCTCTGCTCTAATGACAGATATCATCAAAAAGGAAGGGAACTCATAGGGCTGTAGCATTTCAGGTACGGGAGACTGAGAACCAAGATTTTGGATACAAATAACCTTGAACTTTACAGGCAAAGGTACCATAAGAGATAGGTGCAAACTACAGTGAAAAGCTTATAATTGTTTTAAAAAGATAACATAAGCAAAAAAAGAGAGGAAACTAAACTCTTTTGGTCATTCATGTTGGTTTCTGCAGCCTCACTCTGCTGGCAATATGGGTAGTTTCCCAGCTTCTAACCATATTGATTTTCTTAGCAGAAAAAGCCTAAGGTTATCTAAACAGTTTAGTTTCTTGATTCTTTGTGTTGAATTCCTTATTTTCTTTCTGCCTGGATATGCTACTCTGTGTTACACCTAATGCACCAATCTATAACCTGAGCAGAAATTGTCCGCAGAGATGGCCAACAATCGAGGCAGGCGTGTGCTCTGGTGCTTAACACATCAACACCCCCATCACTAGCCAAGATTTCCATTAGGATTCCTCAAAGGGACACTGGGCCAATTACTGGTGGTGTCAGTGGATGCAGTTCCCAAATTTGACATGTTTCCTTATTTCCTGAGCTATGTTCAGCCTTGCAGCACCAGCAAAAGGGACCCTTTGAAGGTATTTCCCACCAGGGCAGCTGGTACTGACTTTGCTGAAATGCTCTCATTGATTTCATCCCAAATGCAGAACAAAGGAGAAACAAGAGGAGTTTCCAGGTCAGGAATGTAATAATTTGCATACTAGGTCATCCCATCCCTGTCAAATCCCTCTTGTACCTGAGATTTCAGAGGCAGGTGGAAATTTCTTACTAGGGCTGGTACACACAGAAATCCTGGCATGTAACACAGGAATGAGATGTGACTCCTCTCCAGGTCAAGGCCACCATAAATCATTGGCCAAACTCCTGCCTTGGAGAAGTCACTCAGGACACAGTAAGTCCATTTCTCTGGGTAGGAGCTGTGCTGGAGCAGCAGAGGATGGGATGGGACACTCCTGCAGACAGAAGTGTTTCAGAGTCCTTGAACCCTGTGCAACAGCTCCATCCCTGAATCCCTTATTTTGTCTGGCTGGAACCACGACCATTGGCAAAGCTGGTTTTGGAGCTGAAGGCCTCATAGTACAGAGCACAGGTGGGATTTGCCTGCTGAGAAATGGACATTGCATTGTGAGAAGCTCCTCTTCTTTGACTGAGGAGGAAACTGGAATCTCTTCAATTCACTCTCAACACTCCATCTAGGTTTCCTACTCACTGTAAACCCCTCTGCTTCTCCCACTGACCAGCCAGACTGTTGCATGGCTTGTGCCAAAGTATGAATGGAGGGGACTGATCATGCCTGGGTGCTGCTTGTCACCCCACTTCATGACCTGTTTCTGACCTGTGCCTGATTAAACACCAGCAAGCAGCCCCTCCATCTCAACATGCCTCAGCCACCTCTCCAGTACTGCTAGTTCCAGCTGTAATTGTCATGGAAAAGGCCCTTGGAAGCAGCTTTTTATGGACTGACAAATAGATTCTAGATGACCAGAGTCCTGCAAGGCTGGGGAAGAATCACCACAGGTTGTACATAGTGTGCAGGGACAGGCTGTACTGTGGCTGCTGGTGGGCAAGTGGCTCTGCTTTTTTTTGTGGGTTATACTGAAGGAGATATTAAACCAGCTCTCTTCCAGCATTGTTACAGATGCTGCTCTGATCTGCTGCATTAAGTAATTTGTGCTTCTCCCTCAGAAAAGAATTTATTTGCTCTCTGTGCTGGTGTCAATGCTAATATTAGTGAGTGTTACTGAACCGTTTTACATCTGCTCTAACAGCAGCTGCTCTGCAGGAGGGTGACTTGACAAGGGGACAGGGCAGAGGAGAAAAGTCACCCCAGGTGCTCAACAGAAGGGGCAGGAGGGAACGGCTGGAGACTGGGCAACTGGAGAGGGGCATGCAGCACTCAACAGCTCAGGGATGTAAAGAAGGGTATAAATACAATATAAACAGATCTCTTCCCATATGCATGTCTGAGTGGTGTGAAATGCCCCACACGAGAGGGGTCTGCTACATAATTGTCACAAGGGAGGCCCGTGGGGATGCATCAAATTAGCTCTGCTCAAAACCTGCCTGGGAAGCAATCTGGCAAAGAAAAGAACAATTTGTAAATTTTACTTTCTCTCGTGTTAGCAAAAACCAGGCTCAGACCATCCTGATTCTGAGGGAAATATGTCAAAGTTCATGTTTGCACTTCAGCAAAGTAAAGGGGCTCACTGGCAGCCAGCAGCTCTGCAATCAGGTGGTCCTTCTGCCAGAGGGGGTCAAACCAAACTGGGGAGAATCTCTGATGGGCAGCAGGGTGAGACAGAGCCCTGGGGGTGTGAAGCAGTGCAGCTCTGTACTCTTACTGGGATATAGATTTTGCAGCTAGAACAGTCCCCACATTGAAGTTTCCCTGCATAGCCCTGGTGCAGTGTCTGACTGTGGCAACTCAGTTTCTAACTCATTTCAGTGAATTTAAAGGAATATGATCCCTGTCTTATGTTCTTACTGCATTTCAATAGGTAAGCAGGTCAGTGCTGGATCTCTGAAAATTAAAAGTAAAGCCATTTGGTTAACATATCAAGGACTAAATTGGAAAATTCAAGAACTTACAAGTGTAACTATATTTTTTTGGTCCACCCTATAAAGCCAGTCAGGGCTGGGGGTTGGAATGTGTCTCAGTGCAGGGACAGGGCAGACCAATGGAAAGCAATGTGGCAGGCTACATCCAGCCTCGGGAAGAGATTCAGGTTTCTTAAAAAATCTAGATTTTTTTTTTTTTCTTCCCAAATATTAGGGATTTGCAAACCTTCCTTCTCCCACTCACACTGGGCTCAGAATGGCCCCACGGTGAACACATTTCCCACTCCACAAACCTTCCTGATTCCAAAACTAGTTTTCCTTCTGTGCAGAGCTGAGCCCGAGACACAGCGAGGATCTGGCAGTGCTAGACCCTGCATGTGAGTGTAATTTGGCGTTTAAAATCGCGGGAGATGCCGGGGCCCTGCCGGGATGCGCGGGTGCTGCAGGGGGTGCTGCAGATCGCGCTTTGCCGCGCACCCTGCGCCGGCCGCTGCGCGCTTGTTTACATCGGAAAAGGTTTACTTGTGTTGTAAAACTATCTGCTGCTGAATAGATGCAAAAAAATACGTGCGGGAAACCACAATCATTTAATACTTATTCCGTTTATTTTCTATTCATTTAGCAGTGGTGGCATTCTCATTATAATTAAAGGGAGCTGGGTGGCCTTTAATGCTTTTCCACATGTGCTTCTTCCTTCCCTTTGAAGGTGCTTGGCAGATTTAGGTCATATATTTTCTTCCTATCGTGGAGAAAGGGGAAAAGGGGAAAAAAATTCCCAGCACCAATCTTTTCTAATACTTCTACATTATTTCAATCCAGCAGAGGTTTGCTCTGCCTCAAGCTAAAGAAAATCTATTAGGCTCTTTAAAGAAGTAAGTCAAAGGGGATGTGTCCAGGATAAGGTCAGGCAAAGATGGGTACAGCAGAGAATGATAGTGCTCAATATCATTGCTTTGGCTGCCAGGAAAAGTTCACCCCACGGGATGCCAAACTCCACTTAAACTTGCCTCTTGTCTTCAAATGCCTCTGCAAGCTGGAGACAAGCACTTTACACTTTTACTGGCATTTGCCTGAGGTAGGTGGGAAATGAAAATTCAGAGGGCAGGACCAGATGCCCTTGTCCCAGCAGTGCAAACTGAGAAGGGGTTGAAGCTGGAACTGTCTAAAAGTCATGTTTCTGCTGTCTTCTGGGCATTTTAAAGCATGCTTGATAATGCTCATATTTAACAACTAGTGCTTGTTAAAATTGTTACAGGTAGCTTTTTACTTAGAAAACAGCACGTGCAGCTCATCAGAGCACATATTTAAGTAGATGATTTATGGTTAAGTTAGGTGGTTAAAGCTGTACCTTTTGCACCTACTGCTATAGATATTTTTGCTCAGGGTCTGAGATAGGGACAGAGTTGCTGGAAGTTTCTGCTACACTCCCAGACAGTTGTATCCAGAACAATTTCAGAAATTAGGATCCTTTGGAATGTGACTCAGCCCGCACAAGACACCACATCTCTGTGGAAGGTGCCATCTGTGCTGCTGATTGAAGCAGGGCATGAGGGTGCAGCTCAGTTAGACACCTCATGTCAGAGGGAATGAATGCAGAAAGTGCTGCTGAACTGCATCTTGCCTGCTTTTTTTGGAGTTGGGCAGTTGATGAGGGTTCAGCATCAACCTTGACACATCTCTGATGCTGTGGCAGTCAGGTACCAGTAGTTGCTCCTGCCTCAGTTTTGGTAGATCCCCAAGTGAAGAAACACTCTTTTTGTCTATCTGGAGGATTAAGACAAAGAGAGAGATGGGAATGTGTAACTTCCTGCCATTTCTCCCTCTGATCCAGCTCCACAGCAGTTTCAAAACACCCTCAGCTTTGGCAAGCAGTACCTTTGCTCCTACTCCTTTCCTGTGGCTGTGTCTTCCCTCTCTAAATCCTGGAATCCTCACAGAGTTTTCTTGTTGAATCTTTGACTTCTTCTGTATTGCAGGTGTTGTCCATGCACTTCTAAAGCACCACAGCCAGAGAGGAAAGGGGAAAACTGTTTTAATTTTGAAATCCTGGTCTGTAAAACCTTTTTTATAGCAGCATACCAGGAGAGAAAATATAACTCTGAAGAGGCAGGATGTTTTAGAAGCAATTTCGTTTTCCCCACTTCAGCAGCTCTGGAGTGCTGGAGCAAGAGGATGCTGCAGGAAGGAGGATAACCCTGGGTGCCATGGTGCTGCCTGGAATTTTACTATCAGCATCAGGCTGAACACAAGCTTGGAGTGTACACTGAACTCTGCATGCCCGTTGTGGACCAAAAAATTAAAGGCAGTGGCCAAGAATACCATAAGCAGTGGTGACTGAGGGGTCTGGCACCAGTAATTTAAAAATGTCACAAACTGGAATTTCCAAAACCTTAATCTCTGAAGTACTGAAGTCTCCAGGAAGGGTTTGCAGTGGCTGTTGGTTGGGCAGCCCTGACAGCTGCCTCTAAACACCCTGCCAGCCTCCTGCCAGCAGCATCCTCAGCCATGGCTTGGGGAGCAGTGGAGAGCAGCTCTGAGATGTACACGAGGTCTGTTCCTCCACAGCCTGAGTGTGGCCCTGCTGCCAGTGCCCTACTGTCATTATTGCTGCTGCTAATTGTTCTCCAGAAGAGTCCCATGGCAATGGGATGTGCCCTGCTAAGATAAGGCACTTACACTGGCTGGGAGCAAACAACAAGGGCTGTCAATCCTCATGCTTCAGGGCTCAAACTGAACACAATTTCAGGCTAAGGATGAACCTGTGAGAACTGTTCTCCACAAAAACAAAGGCAGGCAAAATTCGCTTGCTTGCTTACAAATTCTCAAGCCCAGATTTGGCCTGTTAAATTGTTTGGGTTTTGGGGCACAAGAAGGAGCTTAAGCCAAATCCTATCACAGCAGAACCCCCAGAGTTCCCAGTTTCCCTGTGTTTTCTGTGCTGGGGCTTTAGGAATGGTTGCAGAATTGAATGGGTTTTGGTTTGCAACCCTCGTCTTGCCTGGGAGTGAAATACATCTGAGGGACGAGCTCTCTGCAGACAGAAATGGGAGAGACAAAATGTCGATTGGCAGCACTTCTGCCTCTCTTTCCTCTCCTCTCCAGCTTGGCTCATAAAATAAAAAATTTCCATTGAATCATGTCAACAGCAGAGGGTATCCTAATTGCCTCTGCTTCTACCCAGAAGTTCTTATTCCAACCTGACATCTCCCAGCAGCTAATTCCAGTGTTGCTTTAGTTAATAAACTACAGAGAAATCCCAGTACCTTTTAAAAATCCTTTCTTTGGAGATAGCTGTATCTGATTCCCTAATAAGGATTCTATTAAGAGAAGCCTCTGCTGTGCTTTGTTAAGGAATTGATGCAATTTGATTTTTATTACATGAACAGACTAACATGGATACTAGCTGTCTCTGATACAAAGAGTCACTGCAAAAAGTATTGTGCTTCCTCATGCACACCAAGATAAAGTAATTAACTTTATATTAAAAAAAAAATCTCTGTTGAGATCTGTTCTGCATAATTCAACACCTTGTGCCAATTAAAGAGAACTTCTTTGGAAAGTGGTTTAGGCTGTAATTTTATAAGTCTTTAGATTTGTGTGCAAATATGCATGGCTTTATGAATGTTTTGATGAGTGTAATTTTTCTAGTAGAGTTTACACATTTGTTTCCTTTATTCATAAGTGAGACTTTCTAGAAGAGCTCCTGGATCAAGCCTAGATCTCAAACTTGATGCCCCTCTCAGGGACAGAAAAATCCTGCCCAAGATAAGAAAACTCAACCCTCCTCTGCCCTCCTCCCACCCCTCAACACTGACTTGTGCTTTGGATGGCAAGACCAGGGTGGGTAGATCAGCACAGGGCCCCTAGTGGTTCACCAGTGTGTTCCATGGTGCCTTTCTGAGTTGCAGGGAAAATTTTAGGATAAATCTGGAAACATAAAAATGAACTGAGGACCAGCTGGGAGGTGTCTGAGAGTGACATTTGTCACACAGCCCCTCTCTCTGGTGGACAGTCCCTGTGTGCTGTTGCCTTTGGGAAGGTGGTGTCTTCAGGCCCTTTGGGGCATTAGGGTGAATCCTGCACTGTGGTGTCTGCCCAACTTCCTCTCCACCCTGTGGGCAACAGAGCCTGGATGGCTGAGAGAAGTGCTGAGAGAAGCATTCAGGGCAGGTAGAAGCTTCCTGTCACCACTGGAAGCCCATCCTAATGCTGTGAACAGCTCGTGCTGCTCCCCCATGACACAGAGAACCATCTCAGTTAGTGATCCTCTGACTTTAATTTGTGGGAGGGCTCAAAATAGCTTAAAAATATAGAGTCAGAACAAAGCATTTCTTGTTACCCTGGGATGCAGCAAATCAGAATGGTTGCTTGATTGATATGGCTTTCTGAGAAGATGTAGTGAGAGTGACTGTGATAAATAAAGACAGTCCAGTAACAAAAATCCATGGCATGGATGGATTAGACCAACATCAAGAGATTAGGTGGTGTGCAATCAACTATTGAATAGGATAAATACCATAACATTAGGGCTACATTTTAAAGAAGAAACTGCTAAATGAAGGTCAAGTGAGATGCAGTTTTTTCTCTCAATAGTCTGTCTACTTACCTGGACTGATAAGCTCCACATGAGGATGATTCAGTTAAGAGGATAATAATTAACAATCCTCCAAAGCAGACAAACTCTGTCACTGAGCCAGTCAAGAGTCTCATTCCCCTGTTCATATCCTCAGCTTGCAGGTGCTATAAGTCACTTATGCCAGCATTAGGAAGTTAAGGTAGAACGGCAGCCAATGTGTTTTAGCTGCCATTTCTTGGAGCAGCTTGAATTGACTTGATTAACATCTGGAGGCTGCCCTACTGGATTTCAGTGTGATGGTTCCCTGTGCCACAGATGGAGACTCTGAGACTCAGCTTTATCCCAGCATTTGAGCTTCCAGTACTTAGAACAGTGCCCTCCATTCTATCTATATATCCATCATCTACATCTAAACTACATCTATATCCACATCTCTTTGCACCTATATCTGCCCACATACAGCTAGTCTATGGTTATGGTTCTTCCTAGTATTAATTTTTCTATCATCATAATATTGCTGAGCAGCAAAATAAATAAGATCCAAATAATACACTAGTTTCCATTAGAGTTATCTACTGTTTCTTTGGGTGTTTGTCAGACATTCATGTTAATGAATGTTAACATTCATGTTTCACTCAGCAGATTTTACTTTTAACCCATGACCACTGATTCATCCAGGGTGGATCTTTTGAGTTTACTTCAACAGCTCTAAAGAATTTAAATGGGGGGGAGGCCAGTACATCCCTTCACCAGCTTTTCCCAAGCAGTTATCCCTGTGCCCAGGTTGCTCAGCACAAAGCATGTATAGATATACACATGCTGCTTTAAGTAAAAGATTCTGACCTAAAGAAATTATATATTTAGACAAGTAAGACATGCAGGGGGTGGAAGAATATTAAACTCTTCTTCCCTCTGAGTAGGAGAAAAGGAGAGATCTGAAGCACAAGTATTAAGTAATATTAGATCATCTTTTTATAGCACAAAATATGAAGTTGCTTTCAAAATTCTAGTATAAATATGGCATAGCACTGTAAGAGTAGAGTCATGTATATCTTTATTAAGGTACCTGTAGTAATAGATCTTGTATCTGTCCAGAAAGGGCAATATACTACTCAGACACTAAGAACTTTTACACTGATACAATTTATAAAATGCTATTGATTTACTCTTGCAGTAGAAAGGCATGTTCCCTGCAAGTGAAACAATGTACTGGTAAAAATATTCTGGGTAGTGGTCTGTAGGAGAGCTTGAAGCTACATTTAGCTCTTTCACAGATATAGGAAAGGCATAATTTGACACTTTTAATTTTTTTTTTCCCTCTAGATTTTAATATTTAGGAAGGAATCTGCAGAAAAACCAACTCACCAGTGAGTTCATGTGGGAAAAAGTATGGATTGTTAAAACTAATGCTGTGTTCTTTTAAGTCATCTATATGATCCAAATACAACTGTAAATGTCATGCACAAAGGCTTCTTGCTAGAATGTCATTATTTTCTCTTCCTATTATTATTCAGTTTAGTAATCCCACAAAACCAGCATATTTCAGCTAGGCCAGAGTCAATAAAGCAAAAATCATCACCTGTAAAACTTCTCTACCCCACCAGGTTCTATTGATTTAATATTTGCTATTTGTCTTGGGCCCAATAGTTTTCTTCCAATTTTTTTCCTACTTTTTTAAACCAGGCTGTTTTGTCCCTATTAGAAAGAGGGTGAAACTCTGGCTAGAGCTACAACTTGCAAGTCAGTAAAACTAAATGTTGCACCTGACTCTGCAACAGTCTATTTGCGCCTTGAATTTTTATTATATTTGTTAAATACTTTTATTTTTCTTAATACAGAATAATCCTTGTGCTACAGCCTTTAATGAAAATTAAGATAAAGGTACAATCACTTCAATGTTATTGTGCTATTAGTCCTACATATTTCTCCTTGTCTCTCTTGGAATTTGAATTGCTTTATCTGTCCCAGTGTAATAGCCTGGTCCATGAGCATCCTGGCTAATGAATAGAGTCTGTTGTGGATTTGTGTCTTATATCCCTAGAGCTCCACTGCAGTAATAGATTGAGTGCTGAGACCTATAATTTTTTTTCCCATAAAATGATTGGACCATCTGTGAGGTCTCTTTTGCTATGCCAAAATTGCTTAGAATTCTTCACAGATTGAGAGTTGTGGGTTGCAAGGACACACTAAGGAGTGTGCAGATACAGTGATCACATTGCCTTTTTCTCCTCTGAGATCTGAGCAAAGACAGAACAACATCTTGGGGCCATATCCATGGGATTAAGAGCTTAGAGATTCACTGGGCACAATCCTTCACCGTTGTGAAGGTCAGCCAGTGTGCCCATGGAAGGTCCTTCAGCCTAACAATACCAAACAATCCATCAAATCCATCAGTAATCTATCAAAAACACTTCACATGAGCAGAAATCCAAGCTCTGAATTCATTGCCTTTGGGTGCCAGCTTTGTGACCTCTTCTTGAGAGAGTGTAGAGTTCTGTACTGCAGAGGGGTGTTCCTAGGGGTACATATTGGAGTTATGTTAATTATCCCAAGCACCTGGAATTCCTAGGAGAGAAACTGTTGAAGAAATGTAAAGCATCATTTTTATACTGAGAATTAGGGAACTGTCAAGGTTTTCTTGTCAAACAGGAATAACAAGGTTTTGATTCTGAACTTTTTAAAGTAGCCTTTAATAAGCAAATACTTTAAAATGTGAAGGCTATTGACTTAGGAACATTTGTAATCTGCTCTCTGTCTGGGGAGAGCTGTAAGCCTCTTCATGCAAATGATATGATGAATAGTCTAAAGCCATCGATGGAATGCACCAGGGTAAGCTTTTTAATGCGAGAAGCACCAATGAGCTTTTGAAACACATCTTCAATCTTTTTTTTTTTCAAAAAATGGATTAGTTGTCTTTTGTTATTTTTAAGCCTTTTCTAGAGATCAGCTGGTGGCACTGATAAATTATCCATGGAGCTAGACAATCTCTGCTTATTCAAAGCACCCTTTTTCATCAGGGAGATTGGTCTGAATGGAATGTGTTATTTTCTATTGACATGATTTTATGAAAGATTTCCTTATGGCAACACTGGCTTCACTTACAATGCATTACTTTAACATAGCATGTCATGGTGATGGAAAAGAGCATATCCAGGGATGTCAGCCCAGGGATGTAATGCAGTGAGAAAAAAATAAATACATGAGACTTCCTACCTAATGTACATCCCTCTATGGTGCACTCTCCATACTCCTATAAATAAACTTGTGTATTTTAAATGCTAATTCTGAGACAGAACTGAGTCTACCTTCTGTCCTGTTACAGAAGTTATCTGGATTACCTCAAGTATTGCATGTTAGCAAACAAACCCAGCACAAAAATATTAAGATGATTATTATCATGATTATTTTAAGCATACTAGAATTAATTTTGACACCTCAATTAAAGCATACCTCTATTTTTATGAAAGGTGTCAATTTCTAATATAGAAATTAGTACTACCTGAGCAGACTGTAATCCCAGTCTGTTCATAATTTCTGTCTCTAGCAATGGCTGATACAACCTGCAAACACAGTGTAAGAAACCTCACAGTATTTAATTATGGAGAAGATTGCCCACAAAATCTGCTCTAATCTCTAGTAGTTAGAGGCTGTGTTAAAGCCTGAGGCATGTGGGTTTGTGGGTTTATATCTCTTTCAAGAATTCTGTGTTTAGTAAAATACTTCTCAGAGGATTTTCTGGAGACTGATGAGTTTCTTACCCATTGAATGTCCATTCTATCCTAATACACTGACATTATTAACTTCTGGGAAAAAACCTCCCAGGATACCCATGTGTGAATAAGCAAATTCCTTCCTTCATGTAAATAGTTAAAACTGTCATGCTTCCTGAGAAAAAATCCATGAATATATATATGGTGTATATATAGAACACTCATGAAATGTTTATTTTTAAGTTGAGAGAACATTAAAGATAACTTGCTTTCATTTAATTTTACATGTGTCAGAAAATGTGATATGTTATATGGTGATCACTGAAATAATTTTTTGATGGCAAAAGGTCCTAGATTATTTTGGCTGATGTCTTTATTATCTGATATCCTCCTCAGGTAAGGCCTTGAGCTCTGAGCAACCTTGGAGTTTTGTTTTTCACTTAGGGAGTTCAGCTGAGCTGAAGCAGTAAAGATGAGTACTGACTCAAGAAGTAATTTTGCAGTGTTGCACAGCAGAAAAGGTAAGTCATATTTCCAGAGGCTGCACTCAGGTAACTCTGATTTGGCTTGGGATTCTCGTCAGCCACTTCACAGCCCAGCTGTATCTTGGTTTAATTAGCCCAGAAATCAGTTGCATATGAGCATTTTTGTCACTATAACCATGTTTCCAAAAAATGTCCTACCACATAAAAGGGGATGATTTATGGCAAGCTGTGGGGAAGGGCAGCAGCTCTGCATCTTACTTTTCCTTGTAGGGAAAGGTAGAAATACAAATCTATGCAAAAGATAGAGGTGCAAGCACATCCCCATGAATATGCAGTGATCTTTCTGCCTATGGTCTTCAGAGCAAAAAAAAACCCAAAAAACATTTTAAAAATGGGAAAAGAAATCTAGATAGATTTCTGCTACCAGTTTCTTGATCTGCATTCCCATTTTTTCATATATAACACTTCCCATAACTCTTGAAACAAGCAAACAGTTGCATAGGTACTGCAGATGATCTCATAGCAACTTGAAACTGCAAACATGTAGGAAATCTAGAAAGTAAAGAGTTAACTGCAAGGATTTGATATTACAGCAAAACAGCAGCAGGAAATTGCACCTGGATTTTCTTTCATTATTCTGAGCCCTTTAACCTGAAGGGCTATAATGCAGTAGTCTGATAAAGCACAACATGCATGACTTTAACACCACTGTTATTCTCTTATCCACAAAGTGCATTGCCAGTGTAAAACAAGGTATGAGTGCTAATTACTTTTGTTAAGGCTTATATCTTCATGGTAACTTAATACAGCTAATATCCAGGGTAATTCACCATGTTCCAAATACAAATACAAATTAGGGCCAGATTTTACATTTTTCTTTATAGTGCTGAAGATACTGGAATTATATAAGGACAAACAATACCCACTGTGGCATTTAGACTTTCTCAAATGACTTACACAGTGTCTCTTTGATGTCCCTAATACAGAGTCTGAGTGAGCTGCAAGTTTTGCTCCCAGGTGCACACAGCTCTTGCTAAGAGCTGGTGCTATATCCACTTTTTGTGTATTTTTTTGATTTTTAACATTTGTAATGACTATAAAATAGGATTTTCCCTCCACTTTATGGTAGAGTTCTTGGCATTTCAGGAACCAATGAAGCAACATCTGCCAAGTCATGAAACATCAACATTTTGCTTTGCAGAATGGTGTTTAGGAATTGCAATTCATACCCATCATGTTCCTCCTTGTGTCTTGTGGCCAGAGTCCCAAGCGGAATTTCATTTTCCAGGATGACTGGACCCACTGTGGGAGGCAGTTCACCATGAGAGACACTTTGTGGTGGTAATGTGGTTTCAGCTCCCTCCACAACCATTTAAAGGAATTCCAGGAAAGTGGACAGAGAATGACCAAAGCTTTTAAGGATGTGAGCTGTGGGGACATAACTTGACTTGTGTAGTCAAAAAGAAAAGAGAGTGAAGACACAAGAACAGCTACAGTATATAATTTAGATTTTTTTGTCTGTATGAGAATAAAACAAACAAAAAAAAAAGGGACTGCAGAAGCAGTCCCATTATGTAGCCTGCCTGAGCAGACTTCTTTATGAAATCTATGTACATTTGTACCACTTTATATTTAGTTTAATAATTTATCAATGGTTAATATTTCAAAAGAGTAAAGTTGAAAATCAGATAAAATTTTTATACTTGCTATTAAAAGTTGAATGGGGCATTGAGAGATAATCCAAGCAATCATCCCCCAACACATACCTACTGAATCCACCTGGCTTGAAGGAAAAGGGAATCCTGACACTTTATTTTGTGCTCAGCACAAGGGTGTGTGTGTTTGTGTGTGTGCTGTCCCCACAGTGATGGTGACCTCACCCAGACATACATGTGCAGCTGGTCACCAGCTCCTGCCAGGTCACTGTTAAAAA
>VZTT01042106.1:22574-47699 GCA_013400855.1 Buphagus erythrorhynchus | reverse complement strand
GGTATGGCAGTTTCATAATAGACTTTCTGTATTGCAGAGGAATTATGTTATGGTTAAGACCTGTTTTACACCCTCTAGCCCAAAAAGTGAATTTTTTCTGCTAAAAAAGAGACAGTGCTTCAGCAAGATGCAAAAAAAGCTTGTCGTGATTCTGTTTAATTTATTAGGAGTAAAAATCTCCCTGTTTAGGATTTCCTCTCTTTCCCCTTGAATTAATATAAATCAGTCTTTTTGAAATCTGCCTGTATGCATATACTGGAAGCAGTTTGTAAATAAGGAGTGTTGGCCCTTTTAAGTGTGTCTAGGTTGGGTCCAATGTCTTTTTCTGTTAAAATTAAAGACAATTGTACATTTGATTCTTACTGATGCCTAAAAACATTTTCTGATCCTGTGTCAAAGGAAGCAAAGACTGCAGGGCTAAACATAAGTGTTTTATCTCCTACTAGAAGCAAAAAAACATGAATGTCCCTCTATCTGTCCCTTTAAAAAATCTTACACATTAACCAAGTTCTGATACTGAGAGCTTAAGGCTGAGTCATTTGATGTCAAAACTTAGAATTAGAGCATGAACATTTCTGGTTTCTCCATGTATGCACAGGAATGATGTCCTAGGTCAGTCAGAGACCTTATGGATGTATAATGCTCCTAAAAATCTGTCTGGTCTTAAATAAGATCCAGAAATAGGATAGATTACACACATTTTTCATTAAATTCAAGTTGAGGTGAGTGGGATTCTATTTAGATCTGCAATGTTTATAGAGCTAAACTAATGTTTGTGGAATTGGGACTAAATAACTTCTTTGATATGTTACTTGGGAATTGCTATTTTAGTACTTGTCTTCTTGTTCCGAGAATTTAAGTGGAAAAGGAATTATTTTTCCCACACCTATATAATACTGAAAAACACTGGGATCATTTTATACTTAGTACTTAATTTTTCACCATCGGTTTTTTTTCTGTTTGCTTATATTTTTAGATTAAAGAATGACAGTGGTGACAGAATTTCCACCGTCCAAGCAAAACTCTATCAGATATCCAAACTTCTATTTAAGAATCCAATAACTTCACTTGAAGGAACAAGTGCAATTAACTGGGGAGAAGATGGTGGTGACAGAAGTCGAATTGTGTGAGACATCTGGGGATCCCTTCATCAGCCTCTCCTGCTGCAGAACAATATGCCAACTGACAAGGAACTGCAAGTGTTGCACTTCTTGATCTCACAAATCTCATGAGTTTTTCCACATGGAATTGCTAAATTAGAGAAGTTAATGGAAAAATATTAGAAAGTTGAATTAGAGGAAAAGATCATGAATTATCACGAAACAAACTCCTTCCTTCCAGATATAAGTTGTTTACATATTTTATTTGATTGCTTTTTTGCTGCACATTAATTCAGTAAAGTAACTTTATTGGTCTAAAATATTTTTAGGTTTGAGTTGAATGCATATTCAGGGAGAAAAAAGAACTATTTACCTTGTTTTCAAGAGAATGGCATGTAGTATTATCATGGGATTGTTTTCCCTGTCCCAAAATTTATTTAAGAAAAAAGAAATTTTCTTTTGCTGTGTAGTGGAAGCTGTGCCAACTTTGGCTAATTTTATTTTTAAACAGTAAGAATAATAAAATAAATTTGTCTGAGCATTTTTGTCTCCCTCATCTTTTGTTATTTAAACACTCCTAAATTGTGTTAAATCATTCTTCACTTACTATAA
The DNA here is from genome assembly GCA_013400855.1 of Buphagus erythrorhynchus. Taxonomy (NCBI): domain Eukaryota; kingdom Metazoa; phylum Chordata; class Aves; order Passeriformes; family Sturnidae; genus Buphagus; species Buphagus erythrorhynchus. The sequence goes on along the minus strand of VZTT01042106.1, from coordinate 45,987 downwards.
CTGAGAAGTTTCAGAGTAAACTTATGAGTTAAAATGCGAAACTGGCATCCAATTTGGCTTTCTGAAGAAATAATTTCAGTTTTTCTCATGTTACTTAGTGCAGCCACTGCGCATACACATCTCTTTCATCCAAACTTAGTGCTCTTTTGAACAAAGGCTGACAGTTTAATCTTGTGGTGTCTGCTAAAGCCAAATTGTGCTGACTTACGCCTGTAACTCTTTCCTGCTTTTCAGTAATGGGGCAGATGAAACCTCCCAGCTGAAAGGAGGGTCCTTCTGCCACCTCCAGCTCAGGACAGACACACTTTACTACACCTTGTAAGTTTTATTGGTAGGAATTTTGAGAGGACCTCAGGTATTTCAGGACCTNTTCACCTTTGCCCAAAGTTAGTGGGAGGCAGGAACTGAAGCACTCGCTCCGGAGCATCGATCTACGGGGTTAACAGAGGTGAAGCTGTGTCCAAAGTAGTGAAGAATACAAAAATTCTCTGGTTGTTATTTAGTTCACAGTCCTGTATGGTCTGTACCAACTCTTCCAACGTGATTTTTTTTGTAGATAACTTTTTTTGCACTTTGGTGCTTTAGCCCCAATTCAGCTACCTGCACTTGACCACATAGATGAATTGTACTGTTGACTGTATGGATATTTGTAGAAGTATCAGCAATGCTTTATGTGGAAATGACTTCTGTAAAAGCTTATGAATCTGAAATGCCTGCATACTGTTGCTGCCAAGTTTATGAATTACCACTATTTGTTATGTCTTTTTATAGACCAAAAATTGCACTTAAATATTTGCCAGTTTCAACATGCCACTGTGAAGGTTTAGGTGCCCTTGTTGGATTCCAGAGGTTTATACTGCCAAGCTCCTGCATTGAAATTGTTCCACTTGAGCTTGCCTTCAAACTTGGAAAATGTTTAGGTTGCCCTTAAGTCAGGGGACAGTTACATCTTCAGTTCTAAGACTTGCAAAAATTCCTTACTGTTTATGTACAAGGAAGTGTGATACAGGGTAAACCTCTGATAACTCTTCTCACACATGTTTGCATTAAATGTTGAGGCTCGCTTTTTTGTGATGACAGAAAAGCTACTTGCATGCTTTCCCAATTTGCAGCTTGGGAGAAGCAGAGGTATTACATAATCCAGTTTCAACGTGACTGCACTACCTTTCAACACAGATTTGAACTCTGCCCAGAGGTGCCACTTGGTTGAAGCATAAATGATCTGTTGTTGTGCAATAGAAGCATATCACCTTTCTTCAATCAAAATATGATTGCATGTTGATCCACGTGAAACTTGATGGCTTGGCAGCTGTCTAGGATGCAAAACCTTCCTGAACTGCTGATTGAGATATTGACAATCTCCTGGTAAGAACATACTGCTCTCTGGGTGTAGTGTTTTGAATATCTCTGGAGAACAAAGAGGTGGCATGCAATCTTAAAGCAATTTGATAATCCTCAGCATTGTCTTGAAGAAAATGTCTTTTATACAGCTCTTACTGGGCAGTTCAGGTTCTTGGGTAGTTAATAAAAAAAACTTGCAGTAACAGCCTTTTCTGTAGTAAGGTGGCTTCCACTGGAATACCTATGGAAGAGAAAGCACGACAACCAGTGTCTTGCTTTTTTGGAGGAGGAAAAATTAGATGAATTTCTGTCAACATGTAACAGTGTACCCGGTAGGATTGTGCTTCTCAACTGTTTGAATTGAGGGGTCACTCAGCGGTTTGTATTGTTTGATGTTTGGGGATATTGGTGGAAAAGTTTCTTAGTGCTTAAAATTTTCCGGTTTGATAGGTGCATTGGTTTTGGGGATACAAGGAAAAGTATTGATAATAACAAAACAGTGAACATGAGCTGCAGACGTGCTGGTCTTAAGTGTCTTTTCTTTTGTCTGCTGATACTTAAAAGCAGGTTCCTGACCAGGTGTTTGAGTGTTGAATTATTTTGTTTAGTTGTTGCAAAATGTCTTCAAACTGTAACTTCAGAAACTGTTACAAGTAGAAATTCCCTTGTCAAACCATTCTTTTTCTCTTTTTTTTTTTTTTTCAGTACTTTATTTCCTACAGACAGAGAAAAGCTGGTTTCCAGCAACTGTGCTATTCTTCTAGAAAAGAACCAAGTGTCACAGAAATACTAATATTTTCCCCTTTCCTCTTTCCTGATGTTGTTGCCAGGGTTTGTTCCCCCTTGTAAACAAGTGGTGCAGGGAAGACGGAGAGACGGGGGAGGAGTTCGACTCACTGTGCAAACACATACAGACATACTAATCTAAATTGATGCCTCATTGAAAAAAAATCACAGGTGAAGCAAGCAGCCAACAATGGCTCACTCAGAGGCTCTATTAGTGCTGGAAAACTTCATAGGTGGCAAATTTGTTCCTTGTTCCTCCTACATAGACTCCTATAATCCGTCCACTGGAGATGTCTATTGCAGGGTTCCAGACAGTGGCAAAGAAGAGGTGAGTACTCTCCACATGTACAAAGAAGTGAAAAAAGTTAAATGCATGTAACAATAACCTTTTGAGTGAGGTGAGAGGTGAGGCTGGAGGTGAGAGAACAGAAAAATGATCACTTCAATGCTTAAACAAGTAAATTCTTTATTATATTGTAGTATTGTGTAATCCCCTGCTGTGGCTGCAAATGCTGTCACTTTTTTTACATTTTGCTATTAGAAAGTTATGGTGTGGATTCTAACCTGGTGTGAATCAACAAAGCTTCAGTTACTTGCATGGAACAATAACACCCAGACAGGCTGTAAATATAAACAATCTGTATGTGCGAACAGTGCTTATTGATCTCTTCTGTAAATAAATTTAGAGGTACCATATGCAACTGTGCTCTCCCTTAGTGTCTTGATGATTTGCAGTTTTCATTGAAAAGAGTTTTTGGCTTGGTGTCTCTTCTCTGAAGATGGTAAAAAGCTTTCAGACCTCTCTGGTTTTGATATTAGCAGTTGGATATTCAATGGCTGTGATGAGTGTTTCTTTATAACATACCCTGTCCTCTGCGTTCATAGGGTTTCCTGGTCTTGTGTTCTCTACTGGGGTAAATGTTTCCTGGAACCTTGTACGTATTCAGGTGTGGATGGGCAATGATGTTATCAGGGGAGCTGCAGTTTCATTGATGCTGCTTTGTAGGGGACCTACAAGTCTGTGTTTCAGACTTATCGAAGAGGGAATTGACTGGAAAAGCTTGGATAGCACAGAGGGCTTGGGAAATATTGTCAAATATTGGACAGCGTTTTGAAAATGTTTCTTGCAACAAGCTGCTGCAGTATGTAGCTGTTAGCTTCACTTACATTTCAGCCTTATTGACAGCTTGTCTCAGCAGAAACCTTTGCACTGTAATTTCAACTGGGTAAATATTTGTTAGATGCTGATGACCAAGGGTTAAAGAGTAACAGGTTGGGTTTCTTGGAATACATCTGTGTAATTTCATTCCAATCCTAATTATGCCTGAAAAGTTTGCTCTCTGATGTGCTGGTGCAAATCTTCCTGTCCATTCATTTGCAAAATCATTAAAACCAGAGAGATCTGAGAATGCCAGAGGCTGCTGGCCACTCTAGAGATAGAGTTCAAACATCCTAAGAGCAATGCTTTTCTCTTTCAGCTTTCTGAGTCAGTGTTTATGTGTAGCAATGGGAACCCAGTTTAAAGACCTGTAAATTTGGTGAGTGCTTTAGTCCTGCCTTTAGACATCTATACAAGAAGGTTGTGCTCTGCAGAGCTGGCATCCGCTGGTGAATGATGGAATATGCTGAAGAAAATGCAATCACATACTGCTTTAGGTTATCCAGAGATACCAAAGTAAACATCTAGACCAGAGTTCAACAAAGGACTCAGGATGCTGGCTTCTAGCAAAACTCCATGTCCAGTTGCATATTATCTTGGTTAATTTCACTGGGAAGTTAGAAGGTGAATCAAGGGAAGACTGTGAGTCTGTTGCTGACCTGCAGTTTAACACCAGGTCAGCTGCTGCAGCCATTTTAGCCAGTTTCTGCCAAAACCACTGAATGTATTTTTTCCCTAGGGGTTAGTTTATTCCCCAGCTAGATACCTTAAATTCTACATAGCAGTACCACAGCAAGATGAGCAGGTGCCCTGTATATCCAAAAGACAGGCTGATGACTAATTAGTGCTGGTGAATATCTACTTTAAACACTTCTCTTTAAAGAACCTGGCTCCTGCACATCATCCCCTGCAAAAGCAAACATCTTGTCCTGAGGGCAGTTCAGCTTGATGTATTTTGATAGCAACCTTTTACAGTGGGTCTGGATTGTATGTTGCTTCTCTGTGTCTGTCTTGTGCAGAAGAGGAAAGCAGAAGGAAGTGTTTCAGACACAGGAGTTCATAGTTGAATTCTTATGCTTGTTTTCTTTGTGGCTTGACGTTCTTTGCTGGTTTTTGCTAGTCAGAGTAACTAAATAACTGTTTAAACTTTGTATGCTTAGTTCTTCTCTACAAATAATTTTCTTTTTTCCTCTTACTTTTTCTTAGATTAATCTACTGCCACTTAATTCCTTCCTTTGCTAGTTTTCTCTTCTGCTGTTTGTGAAAAAACAGTATTTTTGTCCTTCTTCTAAACCCACTGAAGGGTTAAAAATGCAGACAGTATTGACTGTCCCCTCTCCTTGCAGCACCTGGTGAAAAAGGCCACAGAGGAGAGGACAGATGAGCAGCAGCAGCACTACAGCATGGGAGGGTGGAAGAATAAGTTAATTAGTAAAGGTGGTGTGGTTTCAGAGTGGGTGAATGTTTTCAGGGTAGCATGACTTCTGCCCTGGACTCACTCAGGAAGCTGCAGTTCCCCTTTCCCAGGCCTGGTTTGGTCCTGCTTCAGTGGCTGGCAGCGTGCTGCCATCGGCACTTGAGCAGGAGCTTGTTGAACTACAGTCGAAAGAGAAGAGTCTAGGCTTCTGAGCTTGGCCAGTGATCCACATGACCCTATGCACGTTGGTTTATTTCCCACCTTGCCTTCTGCACTGGTGGTGTTCTGGCTTTCAAACTCTGGGTGTTANTTTTTTTTTTTTTTGCTTGCTTGCTTGAACTTTTGTGAATTGGTGAAAAGGAGCCTTCAGTGACTTCATGGGAAGTAGCAATTTGGCAACATTCAGAGAGGTCATAATGATCTGATTAATATTACATTAGCACCCTCCTGTAGTTATTAATTTTGGCAGATTTCCAAAACTGAAGAAATTGTATGAGCAAAATTTTAGGAACTCAGCTAAGACAACTTTAACTAAACCACCACTTTGATGCATATAATAGACATTGGAGTACTGAATAAGTGATACATAGGAAGCAAAGTTGGGAAATAGGGCAGTTAAAATATGGAAGGATAGTAATGACCATCTTTAGTTAGTGTGAGACTGGTAAACATGAAGTAGGAACTGTTTATAAATCAACAGATGAATGATGCAGGTAACTTCCATTTAAGAGTCCAGAGGAAATGACTAATGGGACAGAAAGCCTTCTGCTGAACTTTAATCCTTTGAAGATGGGTCTGTTTCAGAAAAGTGCTGGTAATCTGCCACTGTTCAGAAATGTCAGGCTGAAGGACCGTGCAGCAGTCATGTACATCTCAAACAAAATACTGATAGGAGTAGCGTGCATCTGTATAAATGCATATAATGATTCTTATCTGTAGGCTTTATTAGGTGTCTGGTAAGAGAACTGACTAAACACCCAGAGTTTTAAAAGGAGCTTTTTTTTTCTGTGAGGGTATTAATGACAATCTAGCTGTGATCAGATAATTTTTTTTCTCTGAATGTCCATTCCCTAAACATATTCTTAGTCCTTGCTTGAACCAAATGGTGGAAATCAAGAGCTAGCAGAGCATCCAGTCCATTTCTTCCTCAGCCCCTCTTTCATCATTGCCTGGTGTGGCTGAAGTCTTGTGTTGCAAGGGTTGTGCATGTTTAGACTGAAGCTGCGTTTGCTCTGGGGAGATTCTTTCTCTTTCCTCCATGAGAAACAAGATTCTTTCTTGTTTTGGCCAGTGGCACCTGCTGGTGCCAGTTGATCAGTCCAGCATTTCTTCCAGGCCTGGAGGGTGGCCCACAAGTTGCTGTAATTTGGAGAAAAACAAGAGTTCCAGTGGAAGTTTATTTTCTATATATTCTGTTTCAGTAACACTCCTTGAGTTATGGGGTAGTGTTTTGATAACAATGGAGAAGCTCTAAGGAGTTGTCATCTTCCCAGCAATGTGGTCTGGATTATTAGTCTCTGAAATATGAATTCATCTGCTGAGTATTTAATATTTTCTTAAGCCTTCCATTAGCATTCACCATCTGTCTTTTGCTTTTAGGTGGAAGCTGCTGTCAAAGCTGCCAAAGATGCCTTCCCAATTTGGTCCTCAAAAAGTCCATTGGAAAGATCTCAGATACTGAACAAATTGGCAGACCTGATTGAACATGACTTGGAAGCATTTGCACAAGCAGAGTCAAAGGATCAGGGTAAGAACTGGAACTGTTGATCTCAAATATAGCATGCCTTGCTGAATATTGAAATGGAAGATTTGGATGAACTTTTTTGTATGGTATGAACTGTTGGAGCAAATTGGAGTTCATGTGCATGAGCCTTGAGGAGTTTTTGGATTTGGGATTCCTGGGGCATTCTTGCTTTTCAGAATTGCTGACTTTGACTTCAGTTGTCAGATATTTGGAATGCATTACCAGAGGGGAGCTGTTGTCATTGAGTATGACTGCACTGTGCTGGAGATTACTTGGGCACAGGACAAAACACATTTCCCAAAAGACACACAAATCAACTTTTAGAGCAGACTGTAAAGCAGTGTTTCTGTCCATGATGACAGCAGCATGTTTGTTTTTGTTTCAGGAAAAACTATTACGTTTGCCAGAATGGTGGACATCCCTCGGGCCGTGCACAACTTTCGATTCTTTGCCTCCTCCATCCTTCATCATGTCACAGAGTGCACCGAAATGCCAACCATGGGCTGTGTGCACTACACCTCGAGGGCACCTGTGGGAGTTGGTATGATGATCCTCACATACTGAAAAGCTTGGCAGAATGTCTGCCTCAGTAGGGGCTCAGCAAAGAAAAGATTTTTTTGAAAGCATTTATTGTCTCTGAGTCACGTGCTAAACATGGGCTTGTGTGCTAAAGCATCAGCAACTCCATGTGAAAATCAGTTTTTCTACTTCATGGCAAAAAAAAAAAAAAAAAAAAGATTGCATGCCTAAAAGGCTTAATCTATTGGTCTTATCTTCACAATCTCTCTTTTGTTTTTTCCGTGTGTGTCTGTGGGTGAGCATTACAGCTGTGGATCAGTGAGATGTGGAGAGAACTGAGCTCCTGCTCCAGCGGGAAGAGCAGGATCCTCCTCCCCTTTGGGAAAGCAGTAGTAGTCTGTGACCCGAGTGCACGTGGGTGAATAAACCACTCTACCTGGGGAGTTGCTGAACTTGGCCACTAGATGCTGCTGCTGCTTCAGAAAATAAAGTGGTTGTCCTGGGCTGACACGTAACGGTGCTGTAATGATTTCATTATTAGGTTGTGTTATACATACAATATAAATAACATATAACATTAAATATATGTGAGTTCTCCACATTTACACTTGAATTACTTAAAACATAAAAATGTCTAACTTAGAGGACCTCTTTAAAGCTTTTCTTGAGCAGTGGAGAGCATGACTTTTTCTGGTAAAATTATTCTCATAAGGAAAAGTCCCTTGCTGAACCTGGTCCATCAAACAGAAAGAAATTCTGTGGCTTTTGCAAGGAGTCACATGCGACGATTACAGACTTCTTTTTTCATAATTTTCTATTAATATATAAAGTGAAAATATTCCTACAGGCAATTACTGATAATAATTCTGGTCATTCAGCAATTCATGGGAACAACAGTTTATACAGTGATGAATTTTGGCACTCATAAGATAGACTGAAATTTATCTGGAAAATGTGTACTATAAGTTATACAGAGTTTGTGTAATATTAAAATTGAAAAATAAAAAAACAACTTTAAAGAGCAAGAGAAAGCAGGAATGCAATCTGAGCTGGCACATTCAGCCTGGAGAAGAGAAAGCTCTTGGGAGACCTACAAGAGAGCTTAAGATGGACTTTTTACAGGGACTACAAGTGTAGTGATAGGACAAGGGATAATGGCTTCAAACTGAACGAGAGTAGGTTTAGATTAGATGTTAGGAAGAAATTATTTACTGTGAGGGTGATGAGGCACCTGGCACAGGTTGCCTGAAGAAATGGACAGTGCCCCAACCCTGGCAGTGTTCAAGGCCAGGTTGCATGGGTCTTTGAGCAACCTGGTCTAGTGAAAGGTGTCCCTGGGGGGTTGGAGCCAGATGATCTTTAAGGACCCTCTCAACCCAAACCATTCCATAATTACTTTCACTTGCTCTTTGCTAACACAAAGTATAATGTGTTGACATAATAGACCAGTTGTAAATTATTGTTATGGCTAACCTTGTGTTAATGTTCCTGTGAAACAGTAATAAACTTCCTGAGAATATAAGATTCTGCCCTGAAGAAGCAGCAAAACTTATTCCGAGAGTTCAGCTGATCAGTTTTAGAATCATTTGCTACACAGATGTTTTCAGAAGTCACTATTATGAGAAATGCTGCAAATTTCTAGTGCCTGGAAATAAAAGCCATGGCCAAATTCCCTTCATAGATCTGAATTGGTGTATAACCGCTTGAGGTCAGAGAAATGAGTTTTGTATCCCAGCAGACAGACCTCCTGTCTTTGTGGTTTTGTTTTGTAGCTGGTTTAATCAGTCCTTGGAATTTGCCACTGTATTTGTTGACTTGGAAAATAGCTCCTGCCATTGCATGTGGAAATACTGTGGTTGCCAAGCCAAGTGAGATGACATCTGTCACTGCCTGGATGATGTGCCAGCTCTTGGAGAAAGCAGGTAAGTCCTGTAGGATGCTAAGGAGCAGGAATTGAGTGGAAATGCTTGTCTGTGCATTAGATTTTATTTAGCTGCAGAAATCAGAAGGTGCTCAAAGGCTTTGGGAAAGAATGCTGTAGCTGAATGTTGCACTGGAGAACAAAAGGCTTTCTCTGTCCTCATATTATCCTGTCTTCCCAGTTCAGCTATTGCTCATTTTTTTCCACTCTATTCTGATGAAAAGTTTTGCCCCTCCTGCATTCCACTTATGGATGTCCTAAGCCTGTGATGCAAGCAAAGGAGCCATGAGAGAATAAAGGAGTGAGAATCGGCTCTTGGTAACTGTGTCACGGCTGTATTTGGTGCACTATTAATTAAAATTAGGAGAACAGTTGCTTGTTCCCTGAATGACTATACGCTGCATCTCTGATGATGCATGTCGGACAAGCTTGATTAGTGGAACTGGTTTTATCATTTAACCCGTGTCCCATAGAGCTGGGTATCAGCATGGATGTCCACTACTACTGAAGTGAAGGGTTAGTATTTTTCACCCTAGAGCTGCTGGTAACGTTCTAGCTTCAGGGACAAAACAAAGTGAAGTTACAATGACTATGTGCCTTTGTTCCTATCAGGGGTGCCTCCTGGGGTGGTGAATGTGGTATTTGGAACGGGTGCCAAGGCAGGAGAGGCCCTGGTGTGCCACCCCGACGTGCCTCTGATCTCCTTCACGGGCAGCACGCTGACGGCCCAGCGCATCACGGAGAAAAGTGCTCCACACTGCAAGAGGCTCTCGCTGGAGCTGGGAGGCAAAAACCCTGCCATCATCTTTGATGATGCTGACTTGAGCCAGTGCATCCCCACCACTGTGAGGTCCAGTTTTGCCAACCAGGTGCCTCCCACCCCTGTAACACTTAAACCCCACTGGCAGCAGGAGGGGAGGGTGCCTGAGGGCTTGTGTGCATGCGTGCACCTACCTTTGGATCTGAATCCCAAACTGTCAAGGTCTATTTCAAGATCATGTTTGAGAAAACTCTGAATAGAGAAATATGAAAAAGAGTTCTTTATTCCTCGAGGAGGGAAACAAAGTAATAAAAGGCTCTTCTTCCTGCTCTCCATCAGAAGATAACAAGGTGTTATTACTCCTCTCAAAGTAGATATATTTCTTATCTCTCAGGGAAGCAACTGCTTTAAGTCCCACTGCATAAGTAAGTGGGAAGCTTGTTGATTTGTGAGAATTTAATTAAGGGACTTCCCCCAAAATTTTACAAAGGTTATTCTTCCCTCATCACCACCCTTAGGAGAGAGCACCAAAGCCAGGAAATTGTATCTGGGCAAATGTTAGAAAAATATCTTGGTATCAGAGAGAGATTATCAGGAAATGAAGAGAGAGAAATGTTGGAGAAGAAAACATGTAATCGATCAAATCAAATTTACTTCTGGTGGTGATTGCATTGTACTGATGCTGTTTTGCCTTTTCCGTCTCCTTTTGTTTTTTATCTGGAAAAAAATCCCACTTTGCAGTGCTGGTTAATGTAGTTTGCACTCCTGAGGATGCAGGGACACAAGTGAAGTGGGTTGTAATTCCTAGTACATGTCAGTAGTGCAATGTAATATGAATATTGTTGATTTCTTGCTTGTTTCTTTCTTTTTGGTAGGGCGAGATCTGTCTCTGCACCTCCAGGATCTTTGTTCAGAGGGGAATATACAATGAGTTTTTGAAGAGGTTTGTGGAAGAGGCCAAGAAGTGGAAGACTGGGAATCCCTCAGATCCTACAATAAATGTGGGAGCACTAATAAGTAAAGAGCATCTAGAAAAGGTAATGTTACATGGAGCTTATGTGATTTCATCTCATCTTTTAGAGGACTACAAAAGGTAGTTTCAGGAGTAGGCGGGAAAGGATCTTGTCATCTCCAAAATAAGCTCTGAGGAATGATAACTCAAAGCCATTATAAGCTATCTTTTTATTGAGGTTTCTATTGCCTGTGGCTTGGGATCATGTGATTACTCTGAAAATAATCAAGCTCCCTGGGATAAATAATTTAAAATGACAAAAGAATATTTCCTCCTGTTTGAATGAGAAAATTCTAATAATTCTAAGTCCTGAATTTATACTCACAAATCTTAGAGTTCAACATTTTCTTGGATTTTAATAGTGCACTTGCTAAGATCACTAATTTGCCTAATAAGTTAGTTGACAAGGTAAAAGTTTTACTTTTATATCACTCTGTAAAATTCTGGCTTGTACAAAAGTTTCCTAGGACTGCTTGCAGTAATTTGTAATGATCTGTGTGTGGAGAGCAGCTGAGGTGGTGCACAGTGAGACACAGTCTGCTTTAGTGGCTTATATGAAATGAAAGTTGTGGTGTCAGAGTTCAGGGAGAGCAAATGCACATATTCCAGAACTCTGTGATGCAAGAAGCAGACTGAAAAACCACAGAGTGAGAGAAAGCCAGATCTTTGATATGCTTCCTGATGCCTCAGAAGGTTCTCCAGGTTCTCTTGTTCAGAAGTAGAGTGGTAGAAACACCCACTTCCTGAGGTCCTTTCTAGCACCACAGAGAACTTCCAAGTTTTACCTACTAAGGTGGCTAAAAGTAGAAAAAGATAAGGAAGTCCTGTGGTATCTCTGTGGTCTTTCTGTAAGGAGAGAAACCAGGCAACAATTGCAGAACAGCAGAAGCAAACCAACAGTATGTCCTGTATGTTCAAGGTAGCAAGCATATGGTAGCTGCAGCCATGGAAACATCCTTAATCATTTATTGATGAGATTTTCTGTAGCATTTATGGCTTCATCATCCTAGTGGCATGTAAACATTTAAAAATGTTTACATTATAAAAATGTTTGCCTGTAAGGCAGGAAAATACTACTGATTCCTTGGAGTAAATGAGTGAACCATGGCATGGGATACATGGCAAACTGCCCAGGCTCCTGGGAGAAGTGAGGGTCTGGGATAACTTGCGTTTTCATCAAAGGCCCTACCTTTTTGACAATACTTGGTGGGAAGGGCCAGCGGTGTTGTCTGCTAGGCTAGCAAGTGTTAGGAAAAAGGTAACAGTTGCTTTTTTCAGCAAGAAACACACAGCTTTGCATACAAAGAAACATAACAACAAAAGTTGGTGAATGCTGCCCTCTGTTGTAAGAGGGCAGCATGTTCCAGCTGGAGATGTTCCAGGGCTCCTTCTGATGTGTGAACACCTGGGATGTGGTGTCCTTTAGCAGTGATGTTCTTCTGCTGCTTCCCCAGGTAAGGAACTATGTGAAGAAAGCCCAGGCTGAAGGAGCCAGAGTCCTCTGCGGAGAGGGAGTGGATCCTTTGACCCTCCCACCTGGCAACCAGAAAGGCTATTTCATGTTGCCCACAGTTATTGCTGAAGTGAAGGATGAATCTTGTTGCATGCAAGAAGAGATCTTTGGTCCTGTGACATGTGTGGTAGCATTTGATACAGAAGAGGAGGTGATCAAAAGAGCCAATGGTGTGAAATATGGCTTGGCAGCCGCAGTGTGGTCCGGCAACGTGGGACGCGTTCACAGGGTGGCACACAAGCTGCAGTCTGGATTGGTGTGGACCAACTGCTGGCTTGTGAGAGACCTGAACTTGCCATTTGGTGGGATGAAAGCCTCAGGCATAGGCAGGGAGGGAGCAAAGGATTCCTACGAGTTCTTCACTGAGGTCAAAACCATCACAATAAAGCACTGACATATGTCAATGGAAGTATTTTAGAGTGAAATAAATGACAGCAATTTGAGTTACGAAATATGGCTCCTTAGAACACAGGCTGCTATTGTGGCTATTCCTTTCTTGAACTTTGGTCAAGTAATATTGATGATAGCTGAAAATGATCATCCCAAATGCTAATGTTAAAGCCAGCTTTTCATGTTGCATGAGAAGACCAGTGTGGACTCCGTAATCAACCCATACCAAGCCAGATGACTTGCCTGTCTTATAGATCCTAAATATTTTTGATATTCCTGCCTCAAAAATCTGTCCCTTTAAGGCAGATTGGAGAGAAAATAATATATGACAGTCGCTCTGGTTGGTGAATTACCTTGAGGGACAAAGTAGCAAGCATGTGGTGAGACTGATATTGTGAAGGGGAATCAATTCATTTTCACTCTAAACAGTGTGGTCCACACATCCTCCCATGTTGCACTTCACTGACAGCAGCCAAGGATTGATACTACACTACACTGAAAGCCTGAGGAACTACCTTTAACCTACTAAGTGGTTTTAAACCATGGAATCATGACATTCTCTTAGTATTCACAGAGAAAATGAATGTTATAATTATAACCTTCTTTATGGCAGAGAGTTGAATCATCCTAATACCTCTTCTCTGATTATTTTGAAATTAAAGTCTTTTGTCACTTTGAGACCTCAGTGATGGTGGTTTTTACATCCCCACACAAACATATGGCTACATCACAGACAGCGTCACTCTTCATTAATAAAACCTAGAACTTACTCCTGAGAGAACAAACTGTTGGAAATGTCTGTCACCAAAATATAAAACCACTTCCAACTATTCCTCATTTGTTTGCAGAGATTTTTTTTTTTAATTGAGTATCTCACAAACTTTTTTTCTTTCAACAAAAAGAGAAATAGAGTTGGATACACCTCCCCATCTCTGGATGGCACCTGGTTGCAGGGCAGACCTAGCAGTCAGGTTGGAGCTGTGGACATTTGATGGATTTGGTACAGGAACCCCCAGATGAAGGCATGTTAAAGAAATATGTAAAAATGATAGGCTTAGTGAATTGATGTATTCTGAAGAAGCATAAACATTTTGTTTTAAAAATGCTTAAGTCTATTCATGACCATGTGGTGGCAGCAGAACACCTGCTTTGGTGCTTTTAATCCCCAGTCACTCAGCTGGGAGGGGAATAAACAGCTATATCAGTGCATGTTTCATTCTGCCAATTTCTTTTCTATTCACACATCCTGTTTGGAAGAGCACAAGAACCCAAAAGCTGTGAAACAGTTCATTAGTCGTGGGGTGATGGGGGGATGCAGGGGACAGACATTTTCAGCAACAGCAGATGGAATATTGCACAATTAGTAGAAATGGATGGATACCGTCCCCCACCTGGATCTGGTCTAGGTTTGGGTTTAATGAGATGAATTTCCTTTCAGGGGTTGATTTTATCTTTGCATTAGATGTGATGGGAGATTTCTAGATGTATTTCACATGCTGGAGACAAAGGTCTGTGTGTCATCTATGTGATTCTGGCCCAAGACATCAGAGGTGGAGTAGTGGGTGGGATGGGGACAGAGCTCTGCAGGACCCCCAGATGTGGGGTATGGAGATGGCAGGTCTGTGTCCAGCATGGCTATGAAGGCTTCTCAAAGATGAGCTTCTGGGAAGCCTCATTCCATCATCCCTGTGTCCAGCACCTCAGAGAGGTAAGGGAGGTCTGCTGGTGCTAATGATGCTGCTAACTTTTGGGCAGGAGGGAGAGCCCATGTGAAGATACAAAATATTGTCCCTTTCTGTGTTTTCCATTTCTAATGGGTGGATTCCTTCCTTTTCTGGTTAATATGCAGTTCAAGTACCTTGCTTATTCTGCTATTTCTTGCCCTTTTAGGTTACTAGACATTCACACATATACATGTACAGATGTAAGGGTGTTTCCCAGTGGGGAAATTTCCTGCCAGGAGTAATGGGTAATTCTTGCATTTCCCATGCCTACCTCCAGCCTCAGGTCCTAGCCCCAAAGGGAACTGCTGATGCTTGTGGCAGTGAAGCAGGTGCCATGGGACAGGTTACCTGCTTATATCAGGAGCTCTCTGTGGGCACACAGAATTTTTTTATATACCATGAGCTATGAGCTTTCCCATGTTTTTTATTCAGACTGATTTCCAGTGTAGCAATGTGTACGGATAATTTTCTCATCTTACAAATGAAGCAGTCCAAGGACTTCCTACAGATAATGAAGGTGTCTATTACAGCTGCTTTATTTCTGAGTTTTCTGCTCTCACTCTAAGTGGACAGTGAAGAGGATATCCTGGAGGACGAGGCAGGCTGATCCAAGTCATGGGGCTGATGGCTCTTGCGGAGCTCTTCAGGCTGCTCCTTCTGGAATTTTCCAACATGACAGTAAAGCTTTTTTTTTTTTTTTTTGTAGACTGCCCTGGCTTGTGCATGAAATCATGTGGCCATTGTGAGGATTTGTTTAATTACTGTTACATAAATCTCAAAGAGTTGCTCCATCTGTTAATTCTTACTGATGGAGCGAGTACAGTTCTGTTTAACACTAGAATATTATCTCACTGGTGTGAGATGATTACTTTACATGGGGAGCTATTAATATATTTGCCATCCTTTACAGCTCTCAATTAGCATAGGGATATTTTGGTTCTATTTCAGATCTTTTCTCAGCCTATTTATGTCTGTACCCTGTTATTGTATAATGCCTGAAAGCAGCTTTGCTTAGGGAGACTCTGCATGTAGTTTGGAGAGGGGACACATCAGCTCTAATGTTTATACTGAAATCAAGCTATGTCCATGTTCCCACAGTGTTTGTAACTTAGGCAAAGCAAGGCATATTTGTAAAACTCTCAGGGATGAAAACAGACTTGACTTTTTGGGTCAGAGAAAGTTTCATGCCTAACTTAAATGTGCATGAACGAGAATGTAAGCTAGGCTGGTTTTAAAACCCAAGCTTTGAATTTCCAAACTTTAGAAAGCTATACCTTAAGATTCAACTTCACAGGTAGAGTCAGATACTTAAGACTTTCCTCTTAATAACAACAACAGAAAAAAGAAAAAAAAAAAAAAGACAGTGGGATTGTGAGGGAACTGTGAGGAATTTCTTTCCTGGCTTGTCTTCAGGGCTGAGGTTTAAGTTTTTGCTCAGACTTGAAGCTTGAGCTCAACACTTGTCTCAGCTCTAGAAAGGATGCTGGCTGAAGTGTCCAAGTATTTGTCCTCAAGCTTCTTATTAAATTCATGGATTTTCTGTGTGGTGGGAGAGTGAAAAATGAAAATGGAATTAAATATTCTTAGTCTTAGAGTAAGACCAAGGTCTCACTTTCCACCCTGGATGGTAACTAAATATGCTATAGAAAGCTAAATATAATGAAAAAAGGAAACCAACAACAGTTGCAGGAAATTCTGGGACGTTTTCTTCATTGAATTCTGTTCCCCTCCTTTCCAAGCATTTGTTTTTGTGCTTGGAGGGTGATGTTTGTACTTAAGGGCTAACAATGCACAAGGTTTTTTTCTAGAATACATCAAATCTCTGTTGGCAACAGTTGTAATTTAGGTGAAGATCAGGGTATAGTGAGTAAAAGAGGGAAGCCTTGCAGTATTATAACTGGTTAAACAGGATGCATCTTAATGCAGCTGAGGGCTAGTTATGCAGCCAGAAACTATGTCTGTGGTGCTGCCTCCTGAAAAGGAGCAGCTGAAATGGATTTGGAGATTATGAGGGAAAGCTCAATCAGTGTGAGAATACCAGTTCAGCCAAAGCAGCCCAACAGTGTAGAACTCAGCCTGAGCTCTGCTACATGATTGCAATTAACAGGAGAGCCAGCATGATCCTGGACTGAATAAGCAGAACTGTGCTAAATCTGCAAATAATCTTTACCTTTGTATGTAGTATTACTATCATGTTGTGCATCTATTTCCGTTCTCTTTAACAGAGAGATTTGGAGGGAGAAAAATGACTCAAAATTCTGAAAAAAGTCCGTCTAGTGTGGGACTTGGATGATGTGTTGCAGCACCTTTTGGCTTCACAAATGCCTGTTTTACAAAGACAACCGGTGTGTGTGTGTGTGCGTGTGTTCATATGCAGGGAAGCAATTGCAAGGGTCAGTGGTGAGTCCAGAGGGGCAGATGCACACTCCTGAGCTGCTGTATTGAAGAGCAGGTTTTGTCTCTTAAACACAGGAGGTGGTGGAGCACATCTGATAGGTTTGTTCTCTGGTGGGTGACAAGTTAACCACGGCACAGCCTGCTTGTGGCATTTCTTTCTGGTACCAGGTGTCCTTAATAATATCCTAGAAAATACAGATGCACCCACAGAAGGGAGCACAAGGGTCCTGGATGGGCAGTTGTTTACAGTGGAAAGGGGGAGTTGTGACCTGTTGGGTGGATCCGGCCAAGGTTTCTCACCTGGATGCTACCACTCTGTTTTTGTCCTGAGCTTTGGGAAGATGTGCTGGGCCTTTCAGCTTGGCTCAAGTGTAGGCAGGAGTGCCTGGTCCAAGGAGCCCACTGGGACACGAGGAGGTGACAGACAGATGCTGGGCTGCAGTGGAGGCTGAGGCAGAACACTTGAGCAGCTTCCCCTGTGTAGGCACTGCCTTTGTGCAATTATATGAAAGATTAAATAGGAACATTTCTCTGTGTGTAAGAGCTTCTGTGGAGCCCAGATATGATAATTATGGGGTTTGTAATATTAGCCAAACCCGCAAAAGGCTTCTTCCAGGGTATTGCTAATGAGAGCTATCTCCTGGTTTCAGAGAAATGGAAGCAATTCAGACTATTTTTTGTGAAGTGAGGACACACATTCATTCACAGGGTACTAAACTTGTTCAATTAACTTTGAGCTCCTGAAATAATAATGAAAAGATTATGCTATCGTTTTAGTAATTGGATTTTCTCTTCCTTTGGGAACACTGCCTATTAAAGTAATGGTCTATCCTTGGTTACAGAGAGATTTCATGTTTTTCTTCAAGTCTGGCTGACTCAACAAAAAAGTCAGGCAAAGTCACATTTTCTGCAGCTGTAAAGTGGCATTTTCAAGAGTTGACTTATAAAAAAATGTAAAAAAAGAAAAGGAACATTTCCTAATGTTGCCTTAATTTTTAAAAACTGATTTGTTTACACTTACTTGGCTGCAGTGAATTGACTGTGTTTAACAGATGAAGATACGCGCTTTTGTCCTCAGGATGAATGCCAAAATGTTTGTTAGTGGAAACAGCAGAATATCTGTCTCTCTGGGGTTCTTGTGGTGAAATACCCATGTTTTCACATGAGTACTTATTTGCTGAAAGTGAGTGATTTCAGTCCTGCTGAATGGCTGTATTTCAGTCACCCTTTTCCAAGGAGACACTGTAGCCAGTTTTCCAAGTAAAGGACATTGAGTAAGTATGATAAGATAGCCTTAGAAATTTGATTAAGAAATTACCTCCTTCCTGTGCTGGTTTGCTTCCAGAACTGCACTAAGCTTTTTGAGGATGGAAAGGATATTCTTGTAACCCATAATTCTATTCCTACAGTTAATAATTTTTTTCCAGAGTTGTCAGTTTTGCCTATTCAAATGCATAGTGTGGAGAGGTTTTTTTGGATGGTCACATGTGTCTCTGGCCTTTGTGACTTTGAGTCATATGGGACAGGGGTGAAAACCAGCATCCTGCAAGAGCCACATGCACCAGAGTTTGTTGGTGATTCAGAGGGAAATTTGCTGTTACAGCACTGTGAGATTCTTCTAATCAGTTGACCCCTGCAAAGAGCTTCAGGCAGCTTCCTCTGTTGGTGATATGTTTTGAAACTTTTGCTTTATGTTTAAAAAATAAGTATGTGTATGTGCATAACTGTTCAGATATGCAGTTTCCATAGTGTGGTCCTTCAGTTAGAAGGGCAAGCTGAAGTATTGATCCAAGAGCTTCCAAAGCAAATCTCACTCTGGTCTGAGACCTTACTTTCCTGTTCAGTTTATTTGCATGAGCAGCCAGAAAGAAAACAAGTTTTTTAGATTCCTGAGCTCTTTATAGCACAACATGCTATGTATCTGTAGTGCTTAACGCCATCCACTTATCAAAATAATAAAACTACCTTATTTTGAGAACAAGGGTTCAGGGGAGGTCACATTCCTCTCAGCTGATACAAATCAATGTCTACTTTTGGTAGTCAGCTGATGGTTTGGTTCTGGTTTTGCTGTCATCCTGCCTAAGACTCACTTTTCTTCCCAGGGTCTGACCAATACCTCTTTTCCACAGTGGAATTAGAACTTTGTTTACCAAAGCAAATTGTGCTTCTTTGCCTGAGAGATGTAACTGTTCACCACTGGGGGAGGAAAGTAATTCCTCCCATTGTTCTTCCTGAGGTTTGGCTAAGTTATTGCAGTTCATGAAGTTTGGATATAAGGATGATAATGTTCTGTCTATGGACAAAATACAGCAAGAGGTACATTTCGGTTTGATTTTTAAATATGCTCATTCTTTCCTTCCTAATTAATATTTAGAAATGTGCTGTCATGTACTCAGATTCACTTGTTTTGCTACTACATACCACTTCTCACCAGTGTTAGTCAGTGATCTGAATTATTTAATAGGCATACTGTGCTGCAGAAACAGCATTATTAGCTGAGCTGTTGTGTACTTGGACAGACACAGAAAAAAATTACTTTTTGAGGGAGCTGTCAGAAATCTGCTTTTTAAACATTAAAACTATGAGGCCTGAATGCTGAAGAAAATGTCATAATAGTCCAGCTAGATTTACTCTAATGTGCCGTTTGGGTTACCTGTCAAAAATAGGTAGTGAAATCACAGCTCTGACTGAAATACAGCTGGGAAATACCAGTTTCTAAGCAACTCCTTAGGCTCTAAGTAAAACTTGTATGAATAATCCTACATTTGGACAATTTCTCTGTTGTACACGTTCTGTGCAGCATTGATGTTCTTTTTATGAGGTTGGAAAAGATGGATTCTGATTATCTGTTCTTAACACTTCCTTTAGAAGTCTTTCCACCTTCAAAGCAGTGTATGAAGTTTAGTTAATTAACCTTCTTTGCACATCTTACATCTGGAAATGTGAGGCGTTTTTCCTCTTGCTGCTGAGGCAATTTAAGGACAGACTATACTGTAATGCCTGCAAGACATTTCTTCAAAGTGAGTTGAGGGTACTCTTTTCCCTCGTGCAGTCATGTTCTGAACGGTTTGACTAATCTCACCAGAGAAGAAAGTTGCTTTGTAAAGGAGAGGCAGAATGTTCCTGGCTGAAATTTTCTTGCTTATTCCTTTTTTTGTTGGTAATAGGATTTATGTTGTCTTCAGGCATCCTGGAAAACTAACTGCTGAAATTCAAGGAAAAAGGTGTCAGCTGGTATGTACTCTGGCTGCTAGGTGTCTGGTAGGGATGAGTTAGAACAGAACTGAGGTAGGAAGAGTGAAAGATTTCAGTGTGCATCACTGGGAGGTCAGACTTTTTAATTCAGGGAGGCTGGTTAGTTCTCATTTCACTATAGATGAATCTTGTCAATCAATTTATATATCTCTAAATAATAAAGATACTTGAAGTAACAGCAGACGTAAGGAAGCAGAATGTAAGTGAGGACTGGACTCAGGTGAAGCTCAGAAAAGAAAAAAATTAAATAACTCCTATAGGAGGTGTTGGCTTTTGCCTTTGAGATCATTCAAATCATGTACAAAGAGAAAAAGCAACTGCTAACACTCATCTGTGTGCAGGAAAATAATAAATCTACAGCAATATTCTGAACAACACAAAATTTTCTTTTGGATTTCACTGCCATAAAGTAGTATAGGAACTTAACTTGTTTTAGTTTTATGAAACAGTCATTGAGGGCTGGAGTTGTACTCCATGGAGTTGTCACTAGGATACTGTCAGATTTTGAGTGCTCTTGAAAGAGCTCTGGTCCTTGAAGCTAAGTCAGGTAATTTTTATTATTAATTCACAGCACTCTTTCCACATGTGGCTATTTAGCTATCCTCTGAGTTCAATTTAAGAAATGTGATCACTCAAAGCAGTGATTGTGCATGGACTAAGCCCTGCATGATCAGAGCAGCAGGTGCATTAAGCATGCCAAATCAGAGTTGTCTTAACTAAACTGGAAGCTGCCTGGGGTTTCACAAACCTCGTGTGAAATTTGTTTTGGTTATTTTCTATGTGGCCCTGAACAATTTGCTGTGCTTTGATTTGTGCTATGATGTGCTATGATTTGTGGTCCTGTAGATCTCCATGCAGAACACTTGGTATCTGAAGCATCAAAATGGTAATAACTCTTGTTTCTTTGTAGGGGAGACTGATGCATACTTCATTGATGGAAAAATGTGAATGAGGAAAGTGCTCTCTAGTCCTAGGGAGGATATTGAATGCAGCATTTTGTTCTTCCAACATCAGTGGATGCCTTTTTACTATTAGGGACAGTTTTAGTCTGGATGGGTAAGCGTGGGGGTAAGCTCAGACCAGCCCTGCAGCTGGGAGGACTCAGCCTATTCTCATTACTTGGCTTCTGGTCATCACAAAAGGAAGGTTGGCCAAGCACAGCTCCAGCTCTTAACTTTCCACTTAGAGCTGCAATTCTCCCTGGAGTGGGATGGAGCAACGGTAAAGAGACAGTGATTAGGCTGTGTGACCAAAGTATTGTTTAAAGGTGACTGCGTATCTCAGTCTCGTTTTCCCTCTTTCCCTCCAGAAGGTTAATACAGTTCATGGTCTCAGGCAGCAGTCACGCAGAGTGGCACTGCACCCTTTCCTCAGGATGCATCCTGTGCAGTCCAGTCTTTGTAAAGACCAGATCCTGAACTGAGAGGTGAAGGTCATGTTGCCACACCTGGAAATGAGAAACCTTTTCTTACAGTTCTTGTAAACGTCAAGACTAAGTGATGAGCCCTGGGAGAAGGTGAGGGGAATCTCCCCACCCTATCCATGGACCTTTTGGCATCGCATTGTGCGTTGTGAAACCCTGGGTGATAAAAGGAGTGCTGCTATTTCTGTATTTTGGCACTGCTGGCTCCCCGCTGCAGGTCCACAGTGATAAACTGGCTGTGAACTGCTCTCACAGGGCAGTTGTGGCGGTGGCTGTGCTTTGTCCCTTGGTGGCAAGACACAGCTTGCCATTTGGGAATGAGAGTAGCTTGGGTTGGTAACAGGGATTCATGACACATCCTCAGCTACTCAGGAGGATAAATATGGGCAAGGTCACACACTTTCCTCAACCCCCTTGTTACCTTGAAATGACACTTTCCAAAGGGGCATTGCTCCTGCCCTGTGTGATTTTAAATAATGGCTCTGTGCCATTTTTTGGGTGGTGCTTTCTTTCTACTGTAAAATATTTGCATTGTGGTTATTTAGAGTTGTTTCCTCCACCACCCTTAATTCTGAGAAAACCATAGGTGAAATACAGAGAAATGCTGGTAGAATTTACAGCTCAAGAGACTGACATTCACTCCTTCCCAAATGGAGGCAGATCAAGCAATGTCTTCTGCAGTAGTGCCTCAGCTCTGCCCTGCTAGGACTAGACTAAGAAGAAGAAACTCATTCTGTGTGCCCAGCAAAGATGCTGGCAGCTGTGTTAATGCCAAGGCTTGGATCAAACTCATTCACTTGGTGCTGCTCCTTAAAGAGGCACTGGGCAGCACAGAATCAGGACTGCTGTGATAGTCTAGCTAACAAAAAGCTCTGCAATTGATAGCTGCTCTAAGGTCCCTGGGAACATTCAAGGCCAGGTTGAAAGGGATTTTGAAAAACCTGATCTAAATGCAGGTATCCTTGCTCATGACAAGGGGATTGGACTAGATGTCCTTTAAAGGTCCCTTCCAATCCAAACTGCTCTATGATTCTTTGATTCTGTTATCTGGGAAAGTGAATAAAGATATTGTTGCTGAGAGCAGAAAGAGGAGTGTGTACACGCTCACCACCCTCCTCCTTGTCCTGCACAGCGGGATCGCACCAGGGTCTTGCAGCCTCCCTTCTAATTATGAATCTGTTTTAACCCTTGAAGTGGAAGCATGTCTTTTGCTTGATACAGTGGTTAACTGCCTAGGGATGTGTATAAGCATGTTTACTCTTCCATAAATCCTATTATCTGGTAATTCTTCACAGTAGCTGGGACCTCATTTCATGCTGCTTTTGCTCCTATTAGAGGTCAGAGAGAGTGACTGAGCTTGTAAATAAACTCCTCAACAATTTTGCACCCTGCTGTGGGCCACCCCGAGAGCACAAGCCTGCCATTCGAGCACTCTTCTTGAAAGGCAGCTGGAAAGCAGTAAACATCCCAGTTCCCTCCCTATAAGCCCATCACAGTTTTTTGCTCTTCTGTCCCTGTACACCTGCAGTCACGTGTGTCTGCAAGCTCTTGTGCAGTTGAGTAGACTTACAGAGCCAGCTTTAGATGGACAAGGCAAGACGCTGAGTAACTTCCACTGCAATTTCCCAGGCCCCTGCTTGGCCGCCATATTAACTTGCCATCCTCTGTGCATTTAGCATCCGAGTGTTCCAGGCTTCTCAATCCTTTCCNTCAATCCTTTCACACGAGTGTCTAGAAGCATTATGACTTCTGCCTCATGCATTGCTTGCAGTGGGCAGGGAGGAGGCATGGAAGTCCCTGATAAAGATTTATTTTTCATACATTCCCTAAAGGTAAACTGTGTCGCAGCAGGAGAGCTAGATGCACACAACTCCTGTTTTCTTGCTCCCAGGACAGCACGTCCAACTTATTTAATGAAACATAAAACCAGTTTTTAATAGAAGTGCCTGTAGTTGGTGGAGTAATAACCCAGAATGGCTCTTCCCTGGAGCTGTTGGTCGTGTTCACCTTCTCTGGTGAACTAGTATCTATACCCAGCACTATGGATTTTCT
>VZTT01042106.1:4982-17612 GCA_013400855.1 Buphagus erythrorhynchus | reverse complement strand
AGTGCTTAAGCAAGAGCATTGCTGTACTGTTCAGTGGAAGCTGTCCTTGCTTGGTACCCTCTCAGCTATGGGGAAGTGAACAGCTTCACCCATGACAAATCAAGCTGTCTGGGGTCAATGGCATCAAGAGTTGAAAGAGCTGAAAGTGAGGACACTTTGTCCCAGATACCCTTGGCAAGTTAGTGGCCATTGCCCCACATTTCCAAATACCTATTTCCTGGTTTGCAGGCTACTCATGTGTGGTCAAATGTTCTAAGGTGATTTGTTCATGCCTGAAACCTGGGCTTTTGATATCCACAACTTCAGGTGTCTTTTTATGCTGAGTCAGATAAACTTGGCTTTATCAGCTCCTAGCACGAGTGTCTTCTTCCTGCTTAGTTTACTCACACTCAGCATTTATCTTCAGAAGTGGATTAAACATGAAAATGCACTTGTTACTCCTATGGTAAGAATGTCCACACATGGGGAGTTAAATGTTATCACAACTACAAGGGATGATGCTCTTCATGCAGCAAGGCATTAAGAACATCTCCTTTACCCCAAAGAGAACTTATTTCACCACAGCAATAGGTGATATTAGGCTGATCCTTGTCAATAAGTAAATCACATAAAAACCAAAGTTGTACTGACTGCTTGCCCTTCACGCTAAATAGAAAGGACATTTAAATACTCCTGTGTGCAATAAAAGCTGTCTTTCCAGGTACAAAGGGACAGACCAGCTTTTTGGGAGGTGCTAGTAAGGCAGATCCACTGGGAGAGGATGTAGAGGTACCTCTTGAAGGGTGCTCCTTGTGTCTGTCAGTAAGGTGTCAGGCTTCCTGCAGAAAAAGTGGGGAAATTATGAGCTGATCCCATTCCCACTGAAGCTGCTGAGAGATTTATTTGCTGAGCTTAACGTGGNTTCTGTCAAAATTCCAGTAAAGGGAAATTAATTTCTAATATAGTATTTGGATTATCTCCTGTGATCTATTTTAAAAACTTGGGAATATGCAAACCACCCTACAAATCTGAATGAATCATACAGCAGATGTCTGGGGTGAGAAAACTTCAATCTCTCTGTTACAGATGAGCAACTGGGGCACAGAGAAAATCAAAGATTTAGCTAAGCCCTTTGGTTTAATTTTTAATTAACGTTTTTCCTGTACAAAATTAGTCAGCTTAAAAAAAGAAAGTTGTGTGAAACTGTTAGCCACAGAAGGCAGAGATATTGGTTTACTAAGTAGAGTTTAATAGAAAGAATGTATTCATCTCCATTCTTCTATTGGTGGGTTTAAAATATGGTGCAGGGGCATCAAATCAACTTATCTTTCTTCTGGCTAATATTTTTTTCCACCTGTTACACTACATAGATACCAGGGCAATGAGGTGATGATATCATTATTGCTATAAAACCCAAAATAGAACATAACAAAGAAACTAGAATGGCTACAAAAATATCTAGAAATTGCCTTTTGTTACAGTAAAACCCACTAGCTTAATTATCTTTTTGGGCCATCTTTTTGGGCTTTACAGCAGTGTAATTCCACTGCCCCTACTTTAGTACCTCCTGATTTACACCAGTACATGTGAAATCAGGCTGTACTTGTATTTTGACCCTGCGATAGCAGTTGGAAGGAAGCTCATTTTTTACTAGGCTAGAATTTTAATATCAGAGGTTCATGGAGCAAGGAGGGTTTGAAGAACCTTGTGAACTTGTCTAGGCTTTGCTTCTGGCCAGAGTAATTATACTTGTATTTTTATTAAATTTGTCAGTAAGGATCTCTGGTTGAAGGGAGTGCACAGCCTCTCAGGCACCCTATTCCCCTTTCTCTACCTCTGCAACCTGAATTCTCCTAACTGTGAATGAAGGTCATTACATCTTCCTCCTATCCATGATGGGCAGGAAGATTTTATTACTTCTCTTTTCAGTAGCTTTTGATATATTTTTAGGTGGTATTACCTCATGCAAGTCTTCCTTGTATGCCATGCTTTCTGGATCTCTCATTGTTCACTGCTTTCCACTGGATCTCTTCACACACATTGTGAAGGCGGCACCAAATCCTGCCTATGCTATCCAAGTGAGAGCTTGCCATGACTTCCTGCGTGTCATGTAAGTTGAAAATTACGTCTTAGTGGTGAATATAGATCAGCTTTGAGCTACTAAAGCTCTCAGATCTGCTCTTCTACAGCAGAAGAAGATTCTATTCTGGAAGCCTGCTCACCATTGTTTTTAATACACCATCTCAGACTCTGTATGTTCGTGGTGTTGTTATGGCCCAGTATGCAAACAATAGTTTTCAGGAAAGTATTTTGAGTTGAAGGGGAAAAAAAATGTTATTTTTTGGGAAAAGCTAAATGCTGCACCAGTGCATAAAAACTTGTTCAATCAAAAATGTTCAAAAGTTTCTCTTTAGGTTTGCATTAGGAATTTCGCTTTCTCACTGAGAATATGGGAAAAACCCATCTGTGGGAAGCTATGAGCTGTATTTGGCACTTCTAAATCCCAGGCTTGTTGTCTGGTCTTCCTCTCACTCATCTTCCTCTCAGTTAGGAATAAAGAAGATAAAACATAGATTTGCTGGTGAGGGAAAGGTAGCAGTCCCATATAGCACCCACTGGAGCAGTGGACACACATGGTGGTCACATGCCAAAGTCCTGACCATGCAGCTGCATCCCATTCCCCACCTTTATGTCCATCCTGCAGCTGTCTCCTGGCCAAGGGCAGCTACACAGCAATACAAAGGGATAGGTTTCTTCAGGGAACAGAAATGAAATGTGTGGAATTTCCCGGCATGTAGCCCAGCACTTAGCTCATGGGAATGTGTGGCTTCTGGAAGGCACCTGCACCTGAACCTCAACTTACAGGATGGGGATAAATCAGATTTAGAGTAACTGCCAGCATCCAGACATCTCTGTATGTCATGAAGTCTTCTGTGATGAGAAATCCTAGGTTTATTTTCTTTTTAAAAAAGTTTCCTTCCCGTTTCTGTGTTTTTTCACACCTGTGAAATAAATATTTTGGGCTAGCTCTAGTTAACTATGGGTAGTTGAGACAGGTAAGCTGCAGTGCTGCAAAGCTCCCGATTAGATTTAGGACAGCTGTCATTTGGCACTGCAGCCACTGATTACACATGCCCTACCATGAGGGGCAATTTAGATTGGTTTTGTGGTTTTTTTGTTTGTTTATTTTTTTTTTGTGTGTTTTTTTTTGACATGAAGATATAATTTAGTGTGGTTTTTTTTCTTTTTTCCTTTTTTTCCTTAAAGAAAGGAATCAGTAGATGGCACTGTGTTACCGTGGGACAAGCCATCTCCCTCTGTCTCTAAGATGGATGAAAGACATTGCCTGCCTCTGAGTTTTCAGCTGTCTGCTTTAATCTTTACCAGGAAACAAAATGAAAAAAATACGAAACCCAAACCCCCAAAACCCACAGCCTGGGTCTGTGTCACTCAAATGTGCTTTAGCACAGTTTCCCCTCCTCTGTCTTCAGGGTTGCTAGCCCTGAATCATTTCCCTGTGGGACATTCTGGTTAGAATAATAGACTTTATATGCCTTGATTTTTGTACTTTCTTCTTTTAGCTTGTTTTTCTCTCCCGGCTATCACAAATGTAAAACAATCAGAAGGTCCAGTGAAAAAAAGTGGGATCAGATCTCTAGTATAAGACTAAGCTCCTCCAAATGCAGTTGATGTTTGGGAATGCTGATCCTCAGCTAGGCTTCTAAGTTCTTTAAGCAAATGAAAACCAAAACTAATGAATATGCTTAGCTACATGCACGTAAATGGCTAATCAAGGGCCATCCACTGACACGTGAGTGTAGATAGCATTGTTCACTGAGCTGTAGTTTCAATAAATGTGCTGCAAATACTCTTAGCCAGAGGCTTGACCAAAATTACCTTCAGCCACCAAGCTTGCAAAATTGAGCTGTCTCATGATTGCAGAGTTGCTTGAAATAGCTTAACATTTTTATACATCCTTGAAATTCATAAATTCACAGTTTAGCAGAAAAAGAGAATAAACTAATGAAAAAAATCATTAAGATGTATAAAATGTTTACTGAAGCCTAAATGAAACATTTTTGGTCATTTCTCATCGACTCAGTGAACCTTTATACAGTAGTGTTTCTTTCTTTAAGAAATCTTGCTGAGTAGTAGCACTTGGAAGGAACTCTTCTTTGCAATCTCAGAGAATCTGTCCCACCGTGCTGTTCTCTTTAGTAGCTGCTGTAGCTGAAAAGCTGAAATACAATTACAGAGGGAAGAAATCTAATTGTTAGGAGGGAGACCAACCTATTCATGGAATTTGCAAGAAATTGCACTGCACGTAAAAATATGATTCCTGCCTTAATGCTGCTTTAATCCATTTTTGTGTTACAAGACCATTAAGATAAAAAGTATTTGAGTTTTGAATGTGAAAGTCTGGAAAGGAATGGTGCCACAACTGTGCCAAATTTCCTCTCTTGTTAAGAGGGTTGGTTAGGCTAGAGCTGCAGCCTGCTGATAACAAAGGATGATAGATTAGCTCTGTCAAATAATGCATGTTTGTCAGCAGTCACTGGATATAGATTTTCATAATTATTTTATTGTATTTCTCCTTTAAATTCACAAATAGATATTTATTTCCATGAGAGCTCATTGCTGTTGGAGGAGTGATGATTCTATACACTTCATTCTCTCCATGGCAACTGTAAATGGGTCAAGCATGGGCGCAGCCTGGCACACAGCAGCTGTGGGAAGGCAGCTGCAGCACTCTGCCCTCACAATGCCCTGCATTATCCTCACCTGGAGCTCCCACGGATGATACTTCCTAGGGCCTCAGTCAAGAATTATCATGGAAGAGAGCTTTTTCAGTAGTCACTAAACCTTGAGGATCCCCTGGACCTGCTGCAGGTTGTGTTGGACACCTGGTGCTGCAGAGACCTGTGCTTTGTGTCTGTGTGATTGCTGCAGGTGCATTATGGTGCTTTCCCATTCTGGCACAGTGCCTGTCCCAGGCTGTGTCCCAGAACCATGATCAAGAGTCTGAGCTAAGGCAGTCTGGGGGAAGTACTCGGGGGAAAAATGGATGATGATGAGACTGTCATGTTGAGCACAAGAAAGGAAGGAGAGCTATGGGCACAAGGAATTCAGGCTTTGCTCAGTTGCAAAGTATAGTCATATTCAGCACATTGGGATGCAGGGAGAGCTCAGGATAGAGGCACACAGAGAAGCAGCAGCGAGGAAGGGTGTCCTAGTACTTTGGTGCAGGGGTACCTTGGCATTAGGCAGCCCTGTTTGTATCTTGCATTATGTGGTTTGTGAGGCTACTCACCTTCCATGTGGATAAGCAGGTACATGGTCTGAAGGTGGTATGATTCAGTGCTGCAGCTGAAATGGACAGGATGAAACAAGAATCAGAAATTACCCAACTTTGCAATATAGCAAGAGTAATTCTAGGCTGACTGTTGAGGGAGAAAACCCAGACATGTTTAGGTATAAAATTATAGTGGCGCTAGACAGATGAGATGGAGAAATCCGTTAGAGTTTTGTAATAGGAACACTGAGAACTCTTCCCAAAGCTGAAATGCAACCTACATTTCTGAACATCTGCCTGTGCAAACTGGGATGGGTAACTCAAACCTGGCCTCTTGTCTCTGCAAGTTTTGATACCATATCTTTTAATTCTCACAGCAGTCTTGATCATTCAGTAGTTTGAGGCTTGAAGAGCAAGTCATCGATGTAGCCACTTACTGTCTCCATTACAGACTGGGGCAAATATGGTGCATGGGTGGATGGAGAAGAGCTTTTGGATGAGTTTCTTGCTCAGATAATGTAGTTTGAATATGCTAAAACCACACTGCAAATCAAACTGATAGATGGTGGATTATGACAGTTGAGGTTTCACTTCAACGCTGAACCAGAAGGGCAGTATGGGCACAACCTAGTGACCACAGCAACAGTGGGTTGTGAAGGTCAAATGCTTCTGGTGTCTACATGGAGATGCTTTTGTTCTCAAGTCATTAAAAACTCAGTAGGGCAGAGGTTCCTTTGTCTGCAAATGTCTAAATGATCACTTAGCTCACCAGTACTAAAATACATGTCATGACACAATGGTTAGATCATTTGCCCTCAGGATGTTCTTCATACTGTTTTTCTAACCTGTTAATTCAAAACCCCTTCTCTTCTGAGTCTCAAAATATATACATGAACTTATCTGTGTCATACACACTCTTGTTTTTCAGCAGCATGCAGCTGTTAGAATTATTCATTGATTAAGGACCATTATTTCAAATGCTTACAATTCCCTTCAGATGCAGAACCTGAGACACATAGAAGCTGATTTTGAAGGAGAGTGGAGCAGTCACAATTGCATCTACACCAGTGCCTGGAGTATGGATAACAAACAGGAGGAGCTGGATGCCATCGTGCAGCAGGAAAGCCGTGGCATAGTCACCACTGGGGAAATGTGGTGGGGTGACTGTCATGACTGGAGTGCTGCAGCAGGGGTCACAAGCTCTTCAGAGGGGACAGGCAAGGAAGAAGAGGCAGAGTGCCCACAAAGATATAGGACTTTTTGGTTCTTGATAGATTAAGGAAGTGGTCAACAAAACCTCTACCTTGGACTTACGGAAGGTGGAACTTTGGCCTGTTCAGGACACTGGTTCAGAGAGTCCCTTAGGAAACAGTTCTTAATAATGAAGTGGTCCAGGAAGGCCAGGCATATTTTAAGAGAGAAATCTTAGAGATGCAAAGGCAACCTGTCCTTATGTGCTGAAAGAGAAGACACCAGGGAAGATTGCCCTGGTTGAACAGGGAGTTTTCACAGGAACTCAGGGGAAAAAAAGAGATTTTGACCTTTAGAAGAAAGGGCAGGCAACTCAGGAAGAGTACAAAGGTGTTGTTGGATCACAGAGCCACTCTATGAAAGAAAATAAAAATGCTTTTATAAATACATTAGCAACAAAAGGAGGGCCGAGGGAAACTTCCATCCTTTATTGGAAGTAGGGGGTTGGACATTGTCACCATGGACGAGGAAAAGACTGAAGTACTTAATGCCTTCTTTGCCTGAGTCTATAACAGAAAGACCAATTGTCCTCAGGGCAACTGGCCCCTGAGTGGGTAGGCAGAGATGGAGAGAAGAATGGACCCCCTGTGATCCAGGAGGAGGTAGTCAGTGACCTGTTGGGACACTTAGGCACTCAAAAGTCTACGGGGCTGGATGCCATCCACCTGAGGATATTGAGGGAAGTGGTGGAAGAACTTGCCAAGTCACTGTCCATCATTTATCTTCAGTTCTGGCTAACCAGGGAGGTCCCAGATGACTGGAATCTGGCCAGTGTGACACCCATCCACAAGAAGGGCCAGAAGGAGGATCCAAGGAATTACAGGGCTGTCAGCCTGACCTTGGTGCTGGGGAAGGTTATGAAACAGACTGAGTGCTCCATGTAGCACATACGGGACAACCAGGGGACCAGACCCAGCCAGCATGAGTTTAGGAAAGCAGGTCCTTCTTGACCAAGCTGATCTTCTTTTATGACCAGGTGACCCACCTGGTGGATGAAGGAAAGGCTGTGGATGTTGTCTCCCTGGAATTCAGTACTGTCACCCACAGCACTGTCCTGGAAAAGCTGCAGCCCACGGCTTGGACAGGAGCACTCTGTGCTGGGTTAAGAACTGGCTGGATGGCCAGGCCCAGGGGGTGGTGGTGAACAGTGCTGCATCCAGCTGGGGATCAGTCACCAGTGTGGGCTCCCCAAGGCTCAGGATTTGTCCCAGCCCTGTTTAACATTACTGATGATCTGGGTGAGGGGATCAAGTGCAGCCCCAGTAAGTTCACAGAGAAAAATTATCAGGTTAATCTAGTTGATATGTAGTTGCCAAAGGCAAGTTGCACTTCATTCAGGTTTGGTTTCACTCCTCCATCTTTTAGAGACAGATTCCAGAACCTATACCTTGATGAGACAAATGTAGTGAGGTTCATAGGATTGTTAGAAGAAGAAATTTGTACTTTTGGGTAGTAATGAATTAAAGGATGATATTGTTGCATCAGATCTCTGGAATATGGTTCAGCTGATAAGCTGTGGGGACTTTCTGGATGGTTTTGGGGGTTTTTTTGCCCAGTATGAGCAGTAATATTATATCAAATTAAAAGTTTTTAAAGCCTGGAACTTAGCTTCCTAATCCTTACCTTGGAAATTGGATTGTTTCTAAGGAGTGTAGTTTCCATCTAGAAGGAGTTTGGAGTGTAGAATATGTATAGTTTGGGAGTGTGTGAGAGCACAAAACCTTCCTGTAGCTTCTCTCAACTTATTTTCATTGCACATAAAAGGCTCTGAAATAGATATCAAGAAAAGGTAATATCTATTGTCTGCTTGGGGAAGTTTAACATAAAAGCATCTATAAGAAGGAAATTACATAAAAATGAGATGGCAGAAGTAATGGAGATTTAAATGAGAAGAAATCATTATGAGATAAGAAGATTGCTTATCTGGCTGTGTATTAGAATAGAGTTAATCTATGAGATTTCTGTTGGTGAATCTAGATAATGGAATGAACATAGTTTTCTTGCCTTTGGAGCTGGTAATTTCTATCCTTAGTGAGTGTATTGTTCATGTGTTTCTAAACATTATGCATATCACAAATAATACAAATATGGAATTCAGTCAACATGATTGATGTAAGCATTAAAAAAAATCAAAGTACATTTAAATCAATTTAATGAATCACACCTTGACAAAAAAATAAAGCAAACCATCAGGACTACTGAGAGTCAGAAAAGAAGATCTTCAACAATATTTTGTGGAAATTATCTATTCAGAGATGCATAACTTACCAGCTAAATAGATGGGATATACTAAAATACAGTCTTGAATATGATTCTCTGGCAATGCTGTGAACTTACTGGGAAAAGCTGGCTATAGGGACACAGCCTAGCCTCTGATCCTCCAGGTGCTGATGGATAGGTTTAGCTTTAATCACTGATTTCTGTTGAAGACAGGGCTAAGAACAGCCTGCTTAACTAGGCCAAATTACATCTAAGAATTTGTGGAAGAGCTTTTCTTCAGTGATATAAAATTTTTGTAGTGTGCATTAGTGGTCAATGAAACAAAAATGAAAAAATGGATGACTGCCACTCCCTGGCATTGTTTCTAGTGTACATATGTTGTGAGTTTGTTTTTTTTTTCTTGGTTGGTTTTTTTACTGCAAATGGTATCTCTCCTTTCGTAGACCTGAAAGCTGCTCCACAGTACTTAGTAGTCCAGTCTCAATGGAAAAGCATCATGTCAGCAGGCAACATACCTAAGAGGGAACATGGGATAGATACCCTGTTCTCAGAGCTGTTCTGGCTTCCTGTAGTCCTGTGGGTGCACTTTGGGGTGTTGGTTCTGACACTAGTTGGACTGGGAGTGGAGCCATGTTTCTAAAGCTGAGCCCTTCTCTTGTCTCCTCTTCCTGTAAAAGGGATGGGAGAATGGGCAGGGGGTTCTCTTCCATAAATCCTTCTGAAATTCACTTTCTCCTCTGTTTGGGAAGCACTATACAAGGCAGTAGCAGTTCCTAGCATTCAGGACAAGTTGCATGTCCCTGCTTGCATTCCAAAACAGACTTCATTCCCATCCATCTTCCCTTCCCAGCTTTAAGCTCCTTGCTTCCTTTTACACACCCTAAAGCAGCAGTTCACTCTCTGGCTTCTTCCTTCCCTTCTTTTCCTGTCTGCCAAAATGAGGAATCCAATCCTATCCTTCTACTTTCTTAATTGCTCTTCTTCTTTCACCTCAGGGGTAAGTATGATCTAGCCTTCCTTCCATCTTAATCCAATGATCCCTACCTCATTCTGCCAAGTTCTTGGCATTTGCATTGCCACTAAAGGCATGGTTGTGTTGGTTGCTAATTGTTTCAACTCCCAGTTGCTCTGTGAGAAACATGGGGGATTTACCCAGCAGCTCCTGGGTAAACATCTGTGCAGCCAGTGTCAAGAACTGCTACTGCCACCTGCCCCAAATTCACCATGGAATAGTTTTCAATACCAGTTGTTGCATGCAGACCATGGATAGCAAACCTCAGATCTTGACATGTGTTATGTGGGAGTGCCAGAAATACTGAAGGACTGGGGCTTTAGGTGAGGTACATGCTGTGGAGTGTCTGCATATCCTGAAAAAGAATATATGCTTGATTAGAGAGATGGAAAGGACGGTTTGTACATAAGTTGCAGGAATGTGAACTGGGCATTCATAGTATTGTAGTTGTGCCTCACAGTTTCCAGCATTATATTAACTTTATCTATGAAGAATGATTCTCCATTTAAAACTAACTGTCTGGGACCACAAAAAAACCCAAACAAACAACAAAACAACAACAACATCAACAACAAAAACACCAAACAAGACCATTGTAACCTTTTATAGGTGCATGAATCTGTAGCTTGAAATGATCACTTTCAGCATCAAGATTTACAATAGCTACCCTCCAAGCTTCATAATGCACTTGCTTTTTCCTTTCTGACATATTTGAAGAACAGTGTTTCTAAAGGATGCCAACTCTCTGGCTCCTCATTCCAGTGGCAATTGCACCTTTAACTTACTTGTACTGGCTTGAGAAAGTCAAATGCACTGGGGAAAAAAACCCCCAAGAAGAAAGTGTCTAGATGGTTAGTAGAGTCTCATTCACATCTGGAAAACTCCATGGGCTTTGTGTTTAGGCTATGCTTAGAATGGCTCAAGTAAACAATAAGAGGACATTTACATAATCAGTTCATGGATTGTGAGATCCCTGTTGACCCTGTTCCATTAGTGTGCACTTCATAGCCACTGCCTGTAGCTGCACAGAAAGTTTACTGCAGGAGGCACACTTGTCTTATCAGTCAAGCTTTTGTAAAGAAAGCAGTGTGTGTTATGTAGAAACCTGATGGAAACCTGGGGCCTGTTGTGCTGTGATGAGCTGTTTTCAATGCAGAAGCTTTCAGATGCAGTAGTAAAGATTGTCTAAATAGCAGGGAAACTTGATTTTTTCAGATCAATCTTTGTAAAATCTCCATCAGTTTGTGCTCACATTCATAAAAACATTGTGTCTGTGACTTGAATGTTTATTTACAGTCATATTTCATAGGTAAGCAGTATTGTTTTTAAGAGATTTGAAGGAAACATGGTTTGGGAAAGGCTCTCTGTTCAAACTGGATGATCCAGGCACCTTGGGTCAAGATACAAGGCATTGAACTAGGTGCAAGTTAGTTGAAGCTCATCTCTTCTCTGTGCCATTGTTCTCTTGAAAGATGGGAGAGACATCTCTTCCTACTCTTGGGTCTCCTTTTTCATATTCATTAGCTTTGTTTGCGTTGTAACATCTTGGAACAGAGATTCAGGTCCAATCCACCAATATTACCTAAAGTCTCCAGTGACTTTCAGAGGACCCAATCTATTCATCCACCATATTTTTTTAGATTGAACATGAAGGGAATCTAACTTAGATGACAGTCAGTAACAGTCAATATTCAAGTTTGCTGTAGGTGGATAGTCAGTTTACGTATGTGGGTTCTCTAAGGACATCTGTAACTTAAATGAGCTCTATGCCTACAAGCATAAAACGTTTACTTCCTAGAATATATACTAGCTCTAATTTGTTTTAGACTTTACTACTGATTAAAGATCTTAGACAATATAAATAAATTTATTCAAAAGACATTTGGGCGTAGACTTAGGCAACCAACTCTAGATGACCCTGTTTAAACAGAGGGCTTGGACAAAATCACTTCCAGAGTTCCCATTCCACCTTGACCAGCCTGTGAGTCTGTGAAATATAACAGAAACTAGAGAATAGAATGCAGAAGGGGGAAAGCAAATCTGTAATATTGTGGGGGGATAGACAGAAGTGTTTGCTTCAATGTAAATGCAAAAGCCTGTGAGGTTTATGCTGACTGAGCTGTGAAATGTGGCAAAGTAGCAAATAGGGATGACTGCAGCCTATTTTGCCTTTAGGTGGAAAAGATGCAGACAGCAATTTGGGCCTTTAATATATTGGGCCTTGTGTCCAGAACTCAAAGCACTTCATCTCTGCCATACACCTGTCCTTTATTTATGCCCTTTTTGAGCCTGATACTGAAACTCAGACAACATTATTTTACTCTAGCAATATATGTCTTATTGGGAGCTGTAAGTGAAAACTGGGCTTTTTGCAATTTTTAGTCTCGTATTAGTCTAGCATAAAAATTTACAGTACTTAACCATCACCATATAGAACAATTTCTACTCCTTTGGATTAACATAGCCAGTTAATTTCCATACTTAATTTTTGTGTCTTCCAAATGCTTACAGCTACCTCGATCTTAGAAGTTTTTTGGTCAAGTTAACTACGCTTCATGGTTTTATTCTTTCTGCATAAATCAGACTCACATAGCTGTATACTCCAGGTATCAGCTGGAGGAGATGAAGGAAAATAATGTCATGGATTAACATTCCCACCCCATGTGTGCTCATCTTGTTGACAGATGATCGAGAGAAGAGATTTTTAATATATTCCTGGATATAAATATTCCTGTTTGGTCAGGGCAGGAATGCTTCTTATCTCCTTTCAAAAATCTATATGGTCCAACAGTGAGGATAGCCCAGGGGCTGGAACACCAGAATTTACAAGCAAAGTTAGGAATGTATACATTTATATCTCTGCTTCATTTTCAAC
>VZTT01042105.1:0-69827 GCA_013400855.1 Buphagus erythrorhynchus | reverse complement strand
AAATAGCAACAAAACCCAAAGTTGCCATATTCACATCAGAAAGTGGAAATAACCCAGTGAGATTCAGGAAAATTATTATTCCTGCATGGCTGGGAATCTACCTAGAAGAGTGGAAAGTAAAACCATATCTGGTTACCCACTGAAACAGTATGTTTACATGGATTTCAACATCTCTGACATCTCGTGATTCCTTGGTGCTGGAGAAATAGTTGCCACTTGCCTGTTTTATGGAGTTAAGTGAAGCCTTCCAGAGCACCAGGTACAGGCCAGTGTCTGCTGTCTGTGGGTAGAGAGATTGTTTCAGCAGCTATAGGCTACATCTTATTCTGTCCTTGTATTTAGGCACAGGAAAGGAATGGGCCAGATTTTCA
Source organism: Buphagus erythrorhynchus (assembly GCA_013400855.1). Lineage (NCBI taxonomy): Eukaryota > Metazoa > Chordata > Aves > Passeriformes > Sturnidae > Buphagus > Buphagus erythrorhynchus. The sequence goes on along the minus strand of VZTT01042105.1, from coordinate 69,456 downwards.
GTCCAGGACTGGCTTTGGAGACACAGTAATATCCTGTTAAGGACATCTCTAATTCTGCTGTTTTATGTATTTTAGTGATTGTCATCAACCTCTTTGGTAAACCTCCCATTGAAAGACAAGATAAATAGAAATATGGAGTTAGACACAAGGAGTGTGACCTCAGAACCAGCCTCTCCAATGAACAGTCCAGAGAAGAAAAAGATGGAAGTCTCTTCTGAACTGAGCAGCCCAGATTCACAGAGGAGGGACAGTGGGTTCTTTGAAAGAGGTATTAAAACAGTGTTAAGCATCCGGAAATCAAAACAAAGTCTGAAAAAAGAGAGAGGGAAGCAAGATACTGGCACTTGGAATGCGAAAAGACTTGTGCAAACACTCAGGAGCTACGAGGAGAACAAACCCACAATTGGTAATAGCGTGGAGAAGATTGTGGAAATATGTGAGCCCATTGAAGCAAAACCTCTTTCAGGTAAGACACAAAACCACCAGTGCCATTTTCTTGGCAGGATAAATGTTAATTTACATTAATTTACAGTGTGCAAGGCTTGGGCCCAACAGAGGTGCTAAAGAACCAGGCATCCCTTCACAAGGGAGAGGTAACTGCACCCCTTGCATGGACTTGTTGGGTGTTACCTGGCCCAGCCTGGGCAAGGCTCTGCCACTGAACATGCTGCTCTGTGACCTCCTCTAGCCATATCAGCAGCCTACCTATCAACCTGTCAGTGTGACATTGCCCACCACACATATCAGTCACCAAGCTGCTGAGCACACTTTGGGAACTGCTGGTCTGACATATCTACAAGTGCAGTGTGCTATTGCCTGCATTGTTGTCCTGGACAATTTCTGCTCTTTAGCTCTCAGACTGATGGTCCTCCAACTGTGCTCTGTAGGGTGCTGCAAGGCCTAGAGGGGAAGAAAGATGGTTTGGCTATGATCTGGTTTGGAAGCTCCACTTTGGTTCCTAATCTTAGAGACCACCTTGCAAAAAGACTTCCACAGATATTTTGCTCTCTTGCGTTGACTTTGCACCTGTCCTCACAACAGCAGTGCTGCAAGTATTTGATTTTTTTCTTCCTCAGGCTGGCTACTCTTATGTGTTTTGCCAGCATAGATAGATCTCAGACAAATTATAACAATTCCCTTTCCCCAGGTATGAGCAGACTGCAATAACTTTGATCATGGTTTGAGCACTGCTGTCCTCCACTTTCTCAAGGCAGAGGTGCTTCGATGTATTCACCTGGAGATAGACTGAGGTGAAACAACATGACGTGGCCTTTCCTCAGTCTAAATTCCTAGAAAGAAACTATCAGTGTGTTGCATAGGGTGCCACAGGGATCAGATGCACAGGCTGACACTGCCTCACTGCTGTAAGGTGCTCTACTGTGATGGGAAGTGATTTACTGCTTTGCATTGTTACATTGTGAGTTTGGTAAACTGGATTTGAGCTCATCTCATAAGGGTTGGAGATGAGGAGTGGCAGAAAATGTTATCACAAGCTTTCTGATCTCCTGAAATAAACGAGCTGAGAAATTGTATGAATAAGGCCCATTCTCTGCCCAATAGCTTGTGTTTGGCCTGGACTAGAGCAGCTCTGTCGGAAACACATCCCATCCTGAGATAATATGGCAAGTGATGGAGATTCCACCACGTGCACCATTAAGCTGCATAATAGTTAATTGCCTTTCAATTGTCTTCCTTCAACCACCAGCTGGCTGATCTTGTATCACTGAATTAAAGATCCATTTAGCACCCAACATCACCTCCCTGAATAATTATCATAGATGGTGATTAAATGGTGTTTTCTCACTTTGATAAACAGAAGAGAATGTATTCCTCTAGTCTCTCACTGCAAGCATTTGTGTAAACACAGGTTTTATATTAATTTATCTAGAACAGACTAAGTTAATTGGTAGAATTTCCCACCCTTCTGAGTGCAGAAGCAACTATAGCACCATATAGGCACTCAAAGATCTATGTGTTCTGTGATGCGTCAATTTTTTGGTTACTTGGCATATTTCTGTCTTCATACAGATATTCTTATGCTACAAAGATTACTTGGTACATATGGTATGAAACCTGTGTGCAGACAAGCCGAAGGGCAGAAATTATGTGCTATGAATTAATCCTTGAGTGGTCTCCAATTTTTTCATATAATTTTGTATGTGTATGTCCAAGAAGCACCTGACTGTGGGCTCACATACAGGAGGCTCTCTCAGGGCCCTGGTATCTCTGAGGACGTGCTTGTGGGTAGGCTGGGGCAGACATAACCATCGAGAGAGATATCTGACCCAGGAGCTCAGGACACCCAAAGGTGTCTGTCCTGCTGTGCTCCCTCCCACTACCCCAGCCAGAGCTCTGGGCACTGTCCTGTCCTCTTGGGCAGCCTTTCAGATGCCCTTTCATCCAGAGATGCCTGAGCTGGGCTACACCACCATGGCCAACACAGCAGCAGAGCTGTGCTGAGCACAGTGGTATGCAGGGAAACAAGGACATCCATGCTAAGGGAAATCCTGCTGGTAAGGTATATCCTGAACCATTCCTGCTGCCTGTTCCACCTCATCTCCACACCAGCAGAGGGGCAGAGCCAGAGGCAGTTTTATGCAGCCTGAACCTCCAGTGTCCCTCTGTGCAGCCTCACCAGCCATTGCTTGAGGCCTCCCTGCAGGGCTATCAGCAGGTTTTTTGATATTTCCTGTCTCTGTAACCAGCTGTTCAGGGATGTGGCTCAATTTGCAGTGATTGCTTTCCCACTGTTTTCCTCTCCTGTGTCAAACAGGAGCTGGAGAGATCAGGGAGACCCAGGGGCAGTCTCAGAGGCACTGCTGGGACCTGACTACTCTGAACAGTCCCCTGCAAGTCTCCCTGTCAGGCGCCTTGTCCTGTTACCAACCTGTCAATGGCCTAATGTCCACTTTGTCCCAACCCCTTCCCACCTGTTTCTGCAGTGATGGAAATCCATGAACTTATTCAGAAAAGACAACTTTTGGAAGCATTTGCAAGTATCAAGTTAATGGAAGATGAGACTATCTCTGAACGGGATTCTGAGAAGTACAGTGATAACCCCCAGGAGTTTATACGGAAATCCAAGGATGTGGATTTGCTTTATAACTCCATCACAAATGCAATCCAGTCCATAGTGGAGGGAACACTGGAGGATCCCACTTTACAGCACACCATGCTGACCTCCATGGTGACTTTAATTGCCCGTGAAGAAGCAGCTCATCCCAACACAGACAATGCTGCTCGTCCTGGGTCAGATTTGCTCGGCAGGCCCAGAAAGTGGAGGGAGCAGTGGAGGGAAGCTGTCAATGAGAGTGCAAGAAAAAGAGTCCTGAAGGCACCCATGGCATCAAGGGAAGAAGCAACTTCTTGGCTTGATCTCCACTTACGATTCCTCCAGGAACACCTGAGGGAAGATTTACTGAAAATCAAGTCATCGGTAAAAAAATGCTATCCAGAGGAGTACCAAGTGTGTGACACATACGTGGAAGCTTTTCACAATGCCATTGCCTCACATTTGCAAGAACTCTCCCAGGGACCACTGGACTTCCACGAGCTCTACACCTTGCTTGACTGGGTGGCCAACACCTACCACAGGTGAGCTGCTGTGTTTGCCACAGTACCTCTACCTCCTCCAGGGGGCTGTGGGGTACTCCAAAAGCACCAAGCCATTCTCAGTTTTCCAAGCAAGCAAGCAAGATGCAGTGACTACAGTGGAGCCAGACAGCAAATCTATTAATAAGTGGGGGCAAAGGTCTGTGGATAAAGCACTTGCTGCTCTTTACAGATCTATATCACCCCGTTTCCCCCTCCCTCTCCCACTTGGTGTTTTCACATGCCAGGAAGCTCTTCCCTGCATTTGATAAACCTGCTCTGATAAACCTGCTCCTTTCTGCACATATTTTGCAAGATCCAACAGCTATTTCAGAGACTTTTCCAGGTGCAGGCAGGGGCCTATGGGGGAGGTCTTCTTCCTGTTTAATTAAAATTGTGATGCATTTGGAAATGGGCCATGTTAACCCCCATGCATGGGTCAGAGTTGTCTTAAAGAGGAGTCAAGACATCATGTAGGGTAATAAGACACATGAAAACAAAGGCTCTGTCTCAGATGTGTCCACTGGTTGAATGGGAGGGGTTTAAGACATAGCTCTTTGCAGTTCAGGGATTTGGAAAATAAGCACGTGAAACAGTTATGTCAAAGCAAAAATGTGTCTGCCCTGGTAGCTGGCCTCCAGGTATGGCCTGAACCAGATGTTCAAGGAAGGGACAAACACAAACCCATTGGCAGCCCTCAAATAAAACAAAGAAGGATTGAAGGCAGGAGTGTCAGCACAGAGCCCAACAGTGGGTTAAAATGGCCAGAAAGGGGGCAATGACACAGCAGGGCAAGGAGCAGCACACTGTTACCCAGAACACCCCTAGCCTGTGGTAGCTTTTAAGTAAGAAACATTTGCACTGTGGGTGGTTTTTATTTTGAACAGCCCTCAACAGGTTTCTTCTGTGAACTTACCCAGTTCTGCTCTTAAAACCCCACCTAGAGTGTGGTGACCATAATGATGTATGTAACCCCCTCATCATCACAAATCCCTGCAGATCTCATCTGAAGGGAAATTCCTGCATGGCCCCACTACAGCATTGCAGGAGAGCAGGGAAAGAAATGAGCTTCAGTAGTCAGGCTCTGTACCAAAGAAAAGTGCCCCCGCCATATTTCTCTAAATTGCTGTGAATGGGTTTATTGAGAGTTTGCCGTTGTTTTGGGCACTGCTTGCAATCACCTATTTGTTCTGTGCTGTTTCCATTTGATTTTCCCATTCAAAAAAACTTCATTGTCTCTTGGAATAAATAATCAAAAAGGAAGAGACTGACCCAAACTCATTACTGATGTTACAATTCAAACAAATGAAAAAAAAAAAAAAAGAGAGAGAAAAAAGAAAGAGGTGGGAATAAGCCCCCGGAGTACATATTTTAGGCTGTCCTTTCAGTTGTGGTGGAGAGTCCATATTTAAATTTGTGTTGTCCTTTAGAGTGAGCAGCAGGCTCTGGCAGCAGCTAGGTTGTGCAATGCTCCCCGTGTGGAGATGTTCCTCTCTGGGAAATCTGAACCATGACCACAAAAGCATTGACTCCAGGACACTATCAGCAGACTGAACTTATTTTCTGCTGAGCAGTGACTCTGCAGCAGTCTGACCTTGTACATTACAGTCCTCACTTGTATCTGAACCTAACTGTGGATGCAGTGCTGGTGTGGCAATGGGAACCCTTTTTGGTGCCTGAGCAAATGTGCAGGCTGCGTATAGGACATTGCAGCTGTGTTCCCCAATTAACAAGATAACAGCTCAAAACTTAGGCCCCACCTTCATCAATTGCATAAATATTTTCTTCTTTCTCTCTTTCACCTTCACTGCCCTGCAAGATGCGGTGCCTCCACAGTCTGTGGCAGGTTGCAGGAATAGCACATTCAATTGTACAGGCTAATAACATTTTTCCTGCCCCAGAGAGAGGAACACAGGCACTCCCTCCCTTCCCCTGCTTCTGTGCTAATCAGCTGGCCTGATTACATGTCAGTCCAGAGGAAAGCGAGCAGCAAAGTCTGGTGTCAGCTGAGCCCTCTTTGGAGTCAGACCCTGTAGCTGCATGTCCACCCACCCCTTCCATGTGCAGGGGAACATGGCTCGTGTCCCAGGCATGGGAGTGCCTTCCAGGTCCTGCTCTGCCACCTCCCCTGCATCAGGACAAGGCACAGAGACAAATCACAGGCTGACATGAGCTGTGATATGACACTGCAGAGGAGGCAGGGAGATGGGCTAACTCCAAAGCAACGCGCTACTACAGGAATTACCCTGAAAGGCATTTTGCAAGCTTCTAGTCGAATGAATCAGCTTCACGTTGTTTATTTTAAAAAGTAAATTCTCATAGCACTTTTCATGTCCAAACAACTCAGAAGTCTCATGATTTCTGAAGTGGGCTGGAACCTTAGATCATTTTGGGTTTGAATAATTACGATTTTGAATAGAAAGGAAAGATTTTCTTGTTAAACCTTGAAAACAAGCAGCACAATTTAAGCTTTAAGTATATTTCTCATGGCTTAATAATTATGTAGCTCATGCTGCATGAATATTCCATCAGTTTATTCACATTCTGAGGCATTATAATTTGTTCATTTGATTCTTTCCAGTGAACTCTTTCTGGGTCATCCCGAGCTCAAACCAGAGGTTAAGACAGAAAACCTGTCCTTGCTGTTAACACCAGCTGATTGGGATAAACTGAAAAACGACTACATTGCTTCTGCAAAGGTGAGAGTTTTGACCTAATCCTCACGCCCCCCAGGGAAGATACAGGAGCCCCAGCCTCCCAGGCAGAGGTCTTGGATGACTGCATTGTGGTTTCCAGCCCCACCAGGTGCTGAGTCCTACTGGTCCTGTACTCTAAAGCAAAAAATTCCTGAATACCACTTTGGAGACCCAAGCAGAGCCAACAAGACTGTACCAGACCCACTCAGTATGGCAGACACTTACTAGAAGGTCATAGCTGGGCTTCAGCAGATTGTACACATTGCAAAGTTAGGGGCAAAGGCATTTTATTGGCTACTGTCACTGTGTGGGATCTCCTCCAGCACATCTGAGGTTTGCTACTGGCAGACTTCGGGCATCCCCACCAGAGAACAGACTCATGGTTTGTGTCCTCTGATGAAGCCACTTCCTAGTTGCCTTTCTGCAGCCCTTGTCTGGAACTCTGTGCAAGACCTTCCTTACTCTTTGCTGGGCTCAGACATTTTCTTGCAAATCATTTCTGAATCAGGGCACAGCACAAGGTGAGCTCAAGGTACCCAGCTGAATGAAATCAGAATTGCTCCACCGTGCTGGTGAAAGATCACTTTGTTTCACCAGCAACAAGATTGATTTATCAGCCAGGACTGAACAGTGCTGCTGCCTACCTGACTGGCTGTACCCAGGAAAGGACTGGTTTGATCTTTAATCCTGACCCGGTGCATTCCATGTGCTGGAGGACTTTGCAATCAAACAAACAGCTGACCCACTGTTTTCCTGCCAGGAGAATGACTCTCCTTTGCTTTGGGAGTACCTTGCACACACATAGCACAGCTCCTGATTCTCCTGAGGTCTGGAGCAAGGCCTGTGACCCTGCTCACCTTTCCATGCCACACCCACGTGCTGATGGAGCAAAATGCAGTGAGGGGCTGCACTCATGTTTTCTTCATTATTCTGAGCTGCATGTTTCCTTCCTATGTTTAACATTTAGGGGAAAATCAAAAGTTATTTTGGAAACATCCTGAGACTAGAGGTCACGGAGAAGTGGGAGAAGGAAGTTCATTCAGAAGAGAAGGAAAACCTCTACCACGACTCACTCTCTTTTGATATTCAAACGGTATTTTATTAGCTGGGGCAAAGTGGGGGGGAAGGGAGAGGGAGAGTCTCTGTGGCTCCAGGGAAACTGGACCGTTTCCTTCTGGGGTGGAGGTACCACCTCCTGTGATAATTTATGTAAGTCACACACTGGCAGAATACATTAGAGCAGAAAATGCCGTTTATTACAACTTTTAGCTCTCCCGCTTGCCTTCTAGCTGCAAATTAAACCTGCTGTCAATTGTGTCAGCAACATAATAGGCAACTGATTTTAAAGTCCCTAAACCTCTTTGATTAGGAAGAAGAAAGAGAATTGGAAAAAAGGGGGAAAGAAAAGGTTTCTTTGAAAAAACCTTTGGCTTAAAAAGCAACTTTGTCCCAGGGCTGTGAAAGCTGGGGAAAGGCTGTAGGCAGTGACAGCCACTCCAATTCACACAGAACAAAAAACAAAAGCCCCTACTAGCTTTAGAGACTACTGGGTAATAAAGGTAGGAGGGGTTTGGATTAATTCTCATCACTCAATTGGCTGAGTCACTTCAATTAAATAAAACTAACAGAAAAAGAGAGAGAGAGAGAGAGAAAGAAAGAAAATCAAACAGTTTTGCCTGCTGATGTGACTCTTTTTCCATAGAGGAATATTACACATTATGTGATCACAGGGAAGGCAGGTCTGAATTGATTTAGCAAATGGAGAGGATGCCATGAGAAGTACCAGAGTAGGACTGCAACACACCTCAGTCCAGAAGTGTAGCTGGGGTTATGGGAATGGGAATCTGGGAGGAGTTCAAGTGCAAACAAGAGTTCAGGGTGATGTCTGACCCTCTGTGCTGCCCTAGCATCACTCCTGAGAAGGGGGCTTGTGGGCCCTCAGGGATGGGGCTTACAGTCACCCCTGTCATGGGGTCATACACAGGGACAGCTCTGCTCCACTTGGGCTTTGAGCTGGGGGTTGATCCCTCCAGCAATTCCCCCCAAAAGAGGAGGATGACACGAGGACACCTCAGAGCTCCAGCCAATACCACCTCTAACTCACACTCAGACAGCAGAAGGATATGACACCATTAGGGGTGAATGATTACATCACAAATCATTTGGTGCTTCCTGGCTCATTCTGCATCATAATTTTTAAAACTGCCAGAGATTAACAAAAACCTCCTGGCTACAAGCTGGCTGTTTGCCCCTCTGCTAGGTGAGCCATTCTTACTAACCAAAGCTGCATGAGATCCTTGTGAAGGATGTTTCACCAGTGCTTGTCCCACTCACTGGAGTTTCTTCATTCCCTTTTCTAGATCATCGGGCAGCACGTGAAGTTATCTGGAGCTATCAGCAGAAGCCTGGAAACAAAAATGCTTGAGTTGTGCATAGCAGAGCTGCTTGAATTCATATCAAGGTCATCACTGCTCTGAGCAGCACTTTCTTTATAAATGAGTCCCACACTGGTAAAAAAACAGGGAAAAGGTCCAGGCACTGGACCAGACAGTGGCACTGAGCAGGCACAAGGCTGCTCCTGGGAGAATTAGAGATCACAATGACCACAGCAATAAGCAGGCTGCAAAACAACTTGGGGGGAAGTCATAAACAGACCCAGATAGGATTCTGTGAGTCCAAAGATCTGATGTCAGAGGTCTGGGAAGTAGCTGCTATCTGGAAAGGGATGGGACCACTGCAGTCCCATCCACCCAGGACTTTTTTACATTGGATACTGGTCACTTGCAGCTTCAGTCATGAGCAAGCAATGGTTATGGACCCCTCAGACCAAAAGCCTGTTTGCCCAAAACATCATCTAGGTGTCGTGGGATGAGTCCTGCTGAGTGGTTTTTTCTGGTATCCCATGGCTATGGGCATAAAAAATGGGTGATGAAACTCCCTCTGCTATAACACACAGCTGGGCTGCCTGATGAGTCCCTTAAAATTTATCCAATGTCCAAAGGAAATTGCTGAATAATTTTTTTTTGTTCTTCTTTTCCCTTTTCTTTGTTCTCTTTTTGATTTTTTTTCTTTTTTTTCTTTTCCCTTTTCTTTCTTTTTTTATTGCTTGGTTGTTGTTTTTTTGGCGTTTTTTTGTTTGTTTGGTTGGTTGGTTTGTTTTTGTTTTTTTTTTTAACTGTGTAAAATGCAAGCTGGAGCCACCAGATTAAGGGAACACTGAAACTTAAGCTTTTACTTAAACAAACCTGAGATGCAAGTGACTGCGGCCAGCTCAAGAAGGTTCCTTTACCCTGACAAAGAATGGGACCACGAGGCAAAGCCTGCCTGAGCACACAGCCTCCTGCCTTCAGCAAGGACATGGCTGTGAAAAAGCTGTCAGCCCCATGAAATTGGTGCTACACAAAAAACAACTACCTAACAACCACACTGAGGTTTGGGGGGAGGGAAGGTAGGTGTGCTGCCCTGCACCTATACATCTTCTGTTATAAAGTCAGCCCTGTGTGCTTAAAAAGCACATAATATATTGCCCCAAAAGCCAGAGAAATGAAGGCTCAGATTTATAAGGCTACCTACCACACCTGCAATTAAACCCTCAGCGTGAGGAAAAGTCAGAGATTTGGCCTCCCAACATCCCTGGCATCTCTCCAAAAGTGCTGCGTACCTGCTCAGGCGAGCGCATCCTAAACCCGTAATTATCTGCCATCTATTCCCCTCCACTGCACACACATGTTATGACAGCTGGAAAAAATCTGTCTGCATACAGAGGGGACAGGTTGGGCCAGCCACAGGTGTTTCCTGACAGCACCATGTGCACAGAAGATGAGGCATTCTCAGTGCTCCCACCGTTAACATTACCTGGGTGTATTTTCCTACAGGTTTGAGCAGGAGTTCATGGCGTGGACCACTGCCCAGGACAGCCCCATCTTTGTGCCCTATCTTGTTGCCTACATCAACAGCTTCCATGACCTGGTGTAAGTCTGCTCCCCCCATGCTGAACTGCTGCATTTCTGAGGTCTGGGAGGGTGGCAGCATCTGGAAAGGAAAGACCAAGCTCTCCTTGAAGTGCCTCTGTGGGTGCTCAGCCTCCAGCCCTTCTAATCTCACAGGAGGGTTTTCCCCAAGGGATGCAAATAAAAGCCACAAGGGTGAAGAGACAGAAATATAGATGGATGCAGTGCTTGCATGTGAGATTTGAACTCATTTTCAGAGCATCTTTTTCATCCTCAGGGGAGTTTTTTTTCATTTGTTTTTTTGTTCTGGAGGTTAGCAGAATAAACTCAGAAACATGGCCTCAAGGCTGCCTTTGGCACTGGGCTGGAGGAAATTCAATGAAAGCACTCAACCCAAAAATAAATGCCTGCCATTGCTGCTGGCATCTGGAACTTCCAGAGCTTTACATGAATTAGTTACTTCAAGCCACGTGTTGGAAAGTGCCTCTGATGAACAGGTATCATCAGGCTGACTGTCAAAGATCTATCCCTCACCCCTTAAGTAGGATGGTGCCAGTGAGTGCATGTCCTAGGGTCTGGTCCATCAGCCCTGTGCTGAGGTCCAGGGGCTCATCAGCATCTGGGGACATCTTTGCCATGCAGATGTGGTGCTTTTGTTTGTCAACCCGGCAAACGCCACAGGACTGGTGCGTGGGCTCTGGCCACCAGAAAGATTGGGTTGTGATTTCCAGCCCCTGCTGCTGCCCCGCTCCGGCAGGGATGCACATGCCAAGTGCTGTTCAGGGGATGGAGGGGATTTCGAGCTGTGTCTCACAGGAGCGGACGGCTCCAGCCGCAGCGAGCACTACCGCCGGCAAGTCTCTAGATGGCACGGTCTCTCCAGCAATGCTTCCCTCGCCGAGGAAATGGCTTTCCCTGCCTCCTGCTGCCCTGCGGGACATTGAGGGACATTGAGGGACATTGAGGGACATTGCTGCCCCTTCCCTGCTGAGCAATGGAGAGGGGGCGCAGGGAGACGACAGCCCCAGGCAGAGCTGGCAGTGTTTGGGTGATAGGTTTATTCCTGAGTCAAGTTAAACATTCATCAGCTGGGGTGATGAGTTGTGGGGCAGAGGTAGGTGTCCTAACAGCACGGTTTTTTGGATGCTGGACCCAGACTTCAGGTGTTCAACCGGAGTTACAGTCCTGAGCTCCAGCCTGGGATGACAGGGATGGTGTTGGGTGCTTTATAGTCCTGCCAGGGCAGCCTCAGACATATAAATCTGGGCAGTGACAGGAACCTGCTGTTCTCTGTGTTTACAGCAGTGGATGTGGCACATCCAGGGATGCTCAGCCATCACTGGTGATGCCGTTTTTGGTGGTGGTGCTGCCTCAGTTCCCCCCCTTACCAACACAGAGCATGTTACAGTGGGACAGGGATGGAAAGTAAGAAGAAAGCCAGGAGGTCACGATGCCCCTAAAGCACGCACACACTGGGAATTTCATTGACCTCTCAGAAGTCTTCTTTCTCATAAGGTAAAACATTGCAGAAGTATGCACTGTCCTTAGGAAATTCCAGAGGTTTCCATCCCCATAGTTACCATCACAGCTGTGGCTGACAGACATTGTGTGGAGTGAATCAGACAGGCTCTTGGGGGACACAGGAGCTTGGGGGACACAGGAGCTTTCACTTCTCTGGCTTTATTATTTACTTTTCCCCCACAGCCCTCAGTTCTCTCCCAGGTACCTGGAAATCATTTAGCAGAGGTGTTGCTCCCACGCAACTGCTCCACATGGCTGCACTGCCCTACCTGATAAGGAAATCTGAGGGGGTTTTTAACCACAGTTACTCATCTATGATTAATTTTCAGTGTACAGGATTGTGCAAAATGAGCCATTACTTTGACTCAGTAAGTGTTTCCAAGAGGAAGTAGTAGAAATGCAAGTTTATTTAAAAATAATATCCAACATGCCAATCCAGATAACATGCTTAGGGCTGTGTTATGGTTTACAATTTAACATTAACTCATTGGTGATCTCTGTCTCTCTGTAGGTCAGGGTTAGAAACAGCATTTAAAGTCAATACTGAGGAACTGCAGAAGATTTTGGCAGCTCTGACAAGGAACTTCACAGACATTTTTTTAACAAAATTAAGAACAAAAGCACAGGTAAGAGGATCTTGGCCATATTATTTCCTCAATATAAGGGTTCTGTGCAGCAGCTGAGGGTCATTGCCCTTCCCTTGTCTCACCAACTAAACCTCATTTTGCAGCACATGACATTATGGTCCCTCCAAAATGCATTTAACACTTGTGGAAATCCCCCTTAAAAAGCAACATTTCCAGCATCCTGGGAATTTTTTGCTATGAGCAAGGATACATTTTTCAAGCTGTTAATAACAATCAAAAGAAAAGGATATTTAGCAGCTTCCAGTCTCTCCGGCAAAGCAGTGGGGAAAATCTTATCCAAAGTGAAGCACTGGAGAGGCCAGCTGAACACCAATGGGACACTTTTCCTTCTGTCAAATAATTTGGATTTTTCAGGACTTTGACTTACTGATTCATAGACCTACCATCACAGTCTGTCAGAAACCTCTTCAGAGAGGACAGAATTCATTCTGGTAAAGGTGGTTTTTCCAGGCTGTTCCCATGGTAACAAAAGACTGTTCCAGAATGAGGATGCTAAAGGTCTTGTATCAACTGATAAAACTCTGATAAAATTTGACTTGTGTTAAGAAGCCTTAAAGGCAATGTGCTGCAATGGAGTTTGTGCTTCTCAGGTGCTGTAGATGAGCCTTTCTGCTCTAAGCCAGTTGAGTTCTGCTAGCTCCAGCTGATATTATAGAAGAGATGGGGGAAATCAAGCCTTTGGTCCCATCCCTTTTCACTTACCCTAATTCAGTTTCTAAATCCCCAAACATAACTTCCAGAAACTAAGATAGTCATGGAACTTCTCCAACCTAAGCCAAGCCCTCCTGGCCAAGGGGGACTTTCCAGTGACTGCAGATCTTGTCTTGGAGCCTAAGCAGCAGGCAAAGAAAGGCCCCGAGCCAAGGCATTGAGCAAGAGAGCTGAGATGTCGTGAGAACTGAGAGAGGCCGAGTCAAAGCATTTCTAAACAGCTCTCCAGCAGGCTGGGAGCACAGCAAGGGGGGAGATAATTGGGAAGGAGATTGCCAGGAGTCTAAAGACAGAGATCATGAGAGCTAGGAAGAAAAAATGGGACATGCCAGAGGAAGGATATTTTGCATTTGGCCTTTAGAGAAATCTCTTCCAGGTGCCAGAAGTGTTTAGCAGATATTGCTGTTTTTATATGAAGGTACATTAGCTCTAGGGACCCAACAAAGGAAAATAACCTGTTAAGGATGCTTGGTCAGAGTTACTTTGTACCCAGGACAGATGGGAAACAATGCCATCACTCCCATGTCATCACTAACCATGAGGCATAAAGCTGGAGATGCTCCCAGCTGCCATTCCCCCCACCACCACATCAGAGCAAGGAGCAGAAGGAAAATCCCAGCAAGACTTCATACAGGTCTGCAGGAGTACACACAGCCTCCTGGAAGGGCTGTGAACACAAAGAGCTTGATTTCCTTATGGAGAAGGATGTTGAGGTGATGGATTACTGGGCTAATTTCCAACAGATTCACTACCAAGTGACTTCTCGTTTCCACAGCTGGTGCAAACCCATGTAACGCTGGCATACATTGCCCACCACAGCCTGTTCTAGTCATGCATGTGTTGCTTCTGATTAACATTCTCATCTCTTTCTTCCCCAATACACTAGAGAAACAAATTTATTTACCTAAAGAAATAGAATTGGTGGATCAGAAGGTGGGACAGAGCAAGGAAAAGAGGTATCCCAAATAAGCCTTTAATACCAAAACATATCCTGCTCAGGGCTTTTGATGCTTCTCCTCTCTGCTCTGAGATGCCTACCCAGGAAGGGGAGACATGGGTGTGAATTCCCTGGAGTGGAGAGAAAAGCCCAGCCTGCTCCTTGTGTGTCTTCATACAGAGGGGGTGAAAGCTCTGTGCTTTCAGTTCAAGACTGAGATCAGGTGTATAGCTGGGTCCCTTCAGCTAGGGCATCATCAGCTAGTCTGAATATACCTGTGCCCTCAGTGAGCTGGTCTTTTTTCAGCCACTCCTTAAGAAAATCTTGACCAAGACCTGGATTTTGGCGACGGAAAGGCCGGACTCGCTGGCCTTGGCAGTCTCGCAGTTCTCCGAGCACCTGCAGCACATGAGGGAGCCCCTGGGGCAGGTAGGCAGCTGGTCCCACACCTGGGCACAGGGATGCTGAGGGGCCACGCCATAATTTTCAGGCTGTGGTAAGACCTGCAGACTCTTCTGCAACAGTGATTGCTCTTTATAACCGTGGGGGCTACAGATATGAGTGGGTGTGTGCTGATGGTGTGATGCTCTCCTGTACCTCCTCTATGCCCTCAGGCGCTGCTAAAGACCTGAGGGCTTTCCCTGCCCTCTCTCACTGCCTTGGCCCTGAATGGACAAAAAAACCCATGAGGTTTGCTTCTTTTTAACCAGGAGCTTCTACATGAAGTTCATAAATACGTGGTGAAGGAATATGTCACACAGGTCATCAAACCCAGATGGAAAATGAAGAGGGAGACACGCCAGCAAGTGAGCAGAAAGATGAGCCTGGAAGCTTCAATCATTCACAATACACTCATTGATCAGGTATGTGAGTTGTCTGCTGGCATCCCCTGGCTGCCCCACTCCCAGAGGTGCAATTTTCCCACTTGGCTTCACAAAGACCAGGCAACAAGCTCTTGAGGAGGACAAGCCTCAAGAAATATAAAAGTGCTGAAAAGAGAGCGAGCAAGGTGGTTACTGCAGGTGTGGGTTTCCAGCCTGGCAGCCTCTCTGCACTGGCAGCTTGTGCATGTTCAGCCAGCAGCTCTCTGATGGCAGCACCTGGTGTTTTAACATGTTCCGTGGGAGCTTTGCATAGGGTGGTTCATATGCTGTAGGATCACACTCATCTTGTGGCAGCTTCTTCCTGGGCCTGTTTCCTCAGGCCATGGGATGCATTTTGTCACCAAAGGATCACTGCCCTGGGTACAGTTCATGGAGTTGAGTCCCATGAGATGTTCCATCTGGCTACACAGTCTGTGTACAGCAGGGTGTGGGGAGAAAGTGGTGGCAGTCTGAGTGTTTTGTGACTGGACAACTGTTACACTGTTACAACCCTCCCCTGAAGGAGGGGTAACTGAGGTTCCTGTTAATAAATCCCTTGGGCCAGATTAGAGTGGCAGAACACTGAGTGACTGGTGTGAGATATATAGATGTAGAGAGAGAGAGAGAGAGAGAGAGAGAGAGAGAGAGAGAGAGAAGAGAGAGAGATAGATAGATAGATAGATAGATAGATAGATAGATAGATAGATGTGTGTGTGTCTGTGTATGTGTATGGCTGGTTTCTTTTAAAACAATTTGATTACAATGAAAATGAGGTATCTAGCCATTTTGATTATTACCTATAGTAATATAACAATATAGAAGTATAAAAATATCACTTAAGAAAATATATAAGGAAAGAAAGAAAGGATAAGAATAGATGACAGAGAGGAAAAGTATCACCACCTGTGGATCAAGCAACAAGACTTGATTATTGCAGTTTAGGGGTCTATTGGTCAAAACAAAGGTTGCAGTTGGTTGAGTCATCAACCTTTAACATTTCTGTCTGTCACAGCAACATCAGTCTGGGATTTTTGGGAAGTCAAAGTGGAATTAATTGGATTTTGTGGAAAGTCAGGAGCACTAAATCCCATCTCAGAGATGAAGCACATGAAATTATCAGGCAGCAGGAGGTGAAGTCTCTGGCATCTGCTGCTATACTGGACCACAGCCACAATGCCCTGCTCAGGGTCTGGCTTGCTTGGGTGCTCGTGGGCACTGGGAAGTGCAGGGTTAGGCCTGGGAGAGCTCCCAGGGGTGCCTTGCCATTGCCACCCTGCTGCCTGCCCAAGGCTGCCTGTCCTGCCTGCACCAATCCTGGCTCACACCAGTAAATACACCCTGCTACCATGCTCTCACTGCAGGGGAAAAGGCATTTAGCAGATGCTGCTGTCCCTGATGTCCCCATGTGATTCTTTGTCCACAGGGCTCTGACGCTGACTGGCTCCTCCCTGCCATCAGTCACATTGCCAATATCATTGGGGAGAAGAAAAAAGACAAGATCAAGGCATATGTCAAGGAGCTGTGCCAGGACTATCCAGATATCAGGTACATGAAGTGGCAGATGCCAGAACTGTTGGGCTCCATCCCAAAAAGCACCAGCTTGTCCTGTGCCTGGGCCAAGCTCTTCAGCTTCTCTTTGCTGGTGGCCACACGTCAGAGATCCGGATGCCAGCAACAGTGGGAATCTCAACCTTTTTTTCTCTCTTTATGGCTGCATACTTTTTCGTTTTTTTTCGCCAGTGTGCTGTATCTTATTATGCACACAAATTATTTCGAAAGCCTTTTCATTTTAGAATGGAATGGAATGGAATGGAATGGAATGGAATGGAATGGAATGGAATGGAATGGAATGGAACTATTTCAGTTTATTAGGAAGGGACTTACACTGATAATCCAGTCCAACTTCCTGGTCACTTCAGGCCGGATCAAAAGTTAATGTAAATTACTAAGGACATTGTCCAAATGCCTCTTGAGCACTGACAGGCTTGGGACATCACCTCCCTCTCTAGGAAGCCAGCATCTCATTAAAAAAATGCTTCCTAATGTCAAGTCTAGAGCTACCCGACACAGTTTTAAACCATTCCCATGCATTCTATGACTGAATTCCATTTTATTGCTCTAAATGAACCTTACTTCACAGTAAAGCTCCAGTTTGCTTTCCACTGCATCACCAGTATCAGCCCTGTTGGCCAATTTTTAGGCTCCAGATTTGGAGCAAAGAGTTTGTCTGAGCCTGGGAACAGGCTCAGACCTCAAAGTGTGGCAGCCATTGATACAGTTCAGCTGCAGTTTCTGAAACAGCCTCAACACAATCATTAAATTTTGGAATAAATTACAAATTCTTTCTTTTGTACTTTCCGTTTGCTGTTCCAAGGCTGTATCTGGAAAATTGTAAACTCCTGGAAAAGTAAAGAAAGTGACTAGCTCTGTGCATGGCTAAGCAGCTGCAAATCAGAAGTTACCCTCTCTTCTGCAGCTCTTCTTTTAACCACTGAGAATGAATATCAGTGGTACAGATTGCAAAAAATTCCATTTCATCAGAGTAATTTCAGAAAAAAAAAAAAAAAACACCAAAGTTTCAGCACTGGATGACATTTATGCAATCAAAATAATCCATAAGATTTAACTAATTTCTAGAATACTGAAGTGGACCCTCAACTATTGAGAAAAAAGATCACACTAAATATATTCACCTCTCCCCAAAACTGAGGCTCAAAATTTTTCATAACTAGATTTTACTTGGGTGGTTCAGATATTCNTAATTCAAAAAAAAAAAAAAAAACACCAAAGTTTCAGCACTGGATGACATTTATGCAATCAAAATAATCCATAAGATTTAACTAATTTCTAGAATACTGAAGTGGACCCTCAACTATTGAGAAAAAAGATCACACTAAATATATTCACCTCTCCCCAAAACTGAGGCTCAAAATTTTTCATAACTAGATTTTACTTGGGTGGTTCAGATATTCTTCGGGTGGGGGAATTCAAGACATGGACATGTAAAGGAACAATTGTTCCTAAGTAATTTCCTAGGTGAACATACCTGTCTTACAAAAATATCCCTACAAACAAAACCAAACAAATAAATAAACCCCAATAAGAGTTTTATCCCAGTGGCCAGACTAAGCTGAAAAAGAGGCAGTGCTTGTTCTGGAAAGGATAAGGGAGGTAAATGACAGCTAGTCATCAGATGAATAACACTGTNTAATCATTACACAAAAGGTCCACAGCCTCTCTGGAAAACACGCAAAGGGCATCATGGGTGTGGAGAGAGAGGAGGAAATTCCCTGAAGCTCCAGCAGCAGGAGGGTGTCCCACCAGTGTGGTGTGGCAGGAGCTGCTGCTTGCTGGTTTGGTACCTCCAGAGGCTGCAGACTCCCATCCTGGTGGCTCCTCCAGTGTGGTGAGGGGTCAGTCCCTGGCACTTTGCTATAGCCTTGCTGTGTCTCCAGCTCAGCTGTTGGTTGCTCACCTCTGGCCAGGTTTTGCTGGCCAGATCTGAGCCAGCTCTTGTTTGGTTTCTGCAGGAAGGAGCACGTCCTGGCCATCCTGGCACTCCGAGGGCTGGGCCGCGCCAGGAGAGCGGCGATTTTTCGGCAAGTGTGCCATGCACAGGAGAGCTGCGATGGAGGGGAGGGCAGGACACTCTTCGCTGAAATTGATGTTCCAGTAATCATCAGCTGCTTCTAACATAGCACCAAAGTCAGCATCCTGCCTCCTCCTACGCTGCCTCTACACATGATCAAAAATCTGCTAAGCCCCCCTGCTCCTCTGCAAATCCAAATTGTTGACTGCTGTGGAGAAAGGAGTAGTTTCCTGAACTTGCTACCCCAAGTTCAGAACCCAAAGGCAACAGATGCACCAAGACACCAGTCTCCTGTAAGAACTCCTGGGCAGCAGCTCCAGCCTGGGCAGTGTCCACCTCATGCTCCAAACGGATTCTATTGCTAGGAGGCTGCTCCACTGTTTGGTACAATATTGAATGTATTTTCAAAGAACAGGAGAAAACCAAAAGCAGTTCACTCAGAGCTATATTAAGGCCTCAGCACTATATTAAGGCTTGGACTCTGCTCTGCATAATTATACAGCAGCAGAGCAAGAGCCTCCCTCATAATTAGTGTCCATGAGCAACTGAGGGGCAAAGTTTGGGCAGGGATGTGGTAGCACCCAAGTTTTATTTCCTCCCCCACAAACCAGCTGGCTGAGATGGCATGACACAAGGTCATGACGTTGTGACCTAAGGCCACAAACCACTACCTGCCTGGGGAGGAAAACACTGGGTAACCAAACCCCATGGCCAGGGCACGCAGCACATAGAACACTCTTCTCTCCAGGGTGGCCCCCATGGCCCCTCTGGCATTTCAGCAGATTTTCCTCAGTCGAGGGCTGCATTGCAAAACTCCTGTTGGACTGAAGATCTGTTCATACCATCACATCCCCATGTGTACAGACATGCCTGGATTGGATATACCATGTGGAGGGAGGCTCCAAATTCTCCTTGACTTGGGGAAAGTGCCACCCAAGAAAATGCCTCTAGTCCATTTTCTTGTGTGTTAAAATGCATTTTAACAAATCTGTTACAATCTGACTGCAGTATGAAACCAAGTATGAGGTGGACAGACAGTGCTACATATGAGATCCTCATCTGGTGTAAACCAGCATCATCCCATTGATGGGCATGGATCACCATAGGTTTAACTCCACAAAGGATCCAAAGCATTACATCCAGCATCTGCAGGGGAGACTGAAAGAGACATTCAGCAGCCTAAAGCTGTATAAATCTGATTTTATTTAATTCAATTTATCCTTTAGGTTGCCCTCCACAGGATTTAATCTAAAACTTTACAAAGATGTGTTTATGATCTATTAAAATGATTAGTGTGGACATGGCATAGCCTTGAACACTATCTTTTCTGGCAACAGAGCTTACAGCATCAGCAGTCAGTCTCTTTTGTTTCCTTTGCTTTGGGCTGCACCTGTATGAATTTCAGCCTGGGTGAGCAGCAGGTGCTGGTGACAGGCCAAGGGAAATGTTCTGATGGATAAAGAAGCACAGAGTGCACCTTTAATTCACAATCATCGTATGAAAATTTTTCTAAGGTAGACTTGTTACCTCCACAGTCAAGATAAGGTGTTTTTCTAAAGATGGCTTTGAAATATCAGTTATAAATTAAGAGCTTGAAGCAGGAAATCCTGGAAGGAATTTCTACCCTGCATCATTCTTCAATACATCTCATGACATTTGCCACAAATCCTCAGCTTGGTGACTTGCTGCATTTGCTATAGAGAAGGAGAAGTAAAATATCATCTGATTCTCCCATTAGGTGTGCAGAACACATTAACACTTCAGAGCTCCCCTCCCCTGTCCTGGGGACATGGTGCAAGCAGGGAACCCTGTGATTACATCCCCCATGGGTCTGTGAGCTACATTTCCCCTCCCAGCAGCAGGGAAGGGCATCAATGCTGAGAGACTTACATTTATTGTTAGAGGATTGACTGAGTGGGAGAGATACAAAGAGGATTTCGACTTTTGCAAGCTAGGTCTGAGACTTCTAAAACTGCACTCTTGGAGTGCAGGATTTGAGGCGCTAAAGCCTCAGTGAGAGATTTTGTGCATCAGAAATTTCCCTCTAGCGCATATGCACCTCTCATCCAAGCACCTCATGCAAGGCAGCTGTGGCATTTTCCCAAGTGCATTATTTAAATGTATACTGGGGTTTTCAATCTCATTATTTTACTGGTAGACCCTCCACAAAGAAATTGCCTTTCCTCGGGCTTCAGCTGCCAGTCCCTGGGATTAGATAAGGTGCTCGGTTTCCATTTCCTAATAAAAGCAAGTTGCTCCCCTGAAGTCATGGAGGAAAGCTGGGCACAATGGTCTGCCTTTTGTCACAGCCTCTCCTGGGACACTCAGATCCTGCAGCCTGGCATCCTGTGAGTGAGTGGCAGGCGCACAGCCAGCTTCCTCTGGGAGCTGCTGCTCTCCGGCTGCTTGCTCTTGAGCAAACCAGTTTAAGGTTAACCCCATTATGGCAAAGCCATGGTTCAGCCCTGCCCCAACAGCTGTGCAAGTGGAGAGGGGGCTCCAGGATAGCTGAGGAGCAGGGGTGCCTCTGGGCAGGGGGATGCTTGGTCTGGGCTGCAGAGCAGACCCTGGAGCCAGCTGAGCAAGAGATGTGCTTTCCAAAATGAGCTGCTGCTGACCAGCTGTCTTCTGTGGAAGACCCAGTGTTCATTACAGCTATATTTCACATTCCAAAAAAAGAGAAGAAAGGCCTCCCAGGGCTTTGAAATGTGGAATATGCAGCTCTTGTAGGACAGGGCTCAATTATTACCCTGTTAATTCTTTCTGCTTGTTGTTTCTCTGTGAAGAAAAACACCATCATCCCTATTCCTATCCCAGCACAGTTACATTCCCTCCAGGACACACTTCTCACTTTTACCCCAAATCTGCTACTACATGCAGATATTTCTCTGGTGAATAATGCTGTCTCAAAAGTGTCAAACTAAATGAAAAAGCCAAACTCTCTCCAGACTTTGCTTCTCAGGAGTGAATGTTGCATTTGGGAGGTGGGGGGGAGGCAGATCTGGCACAGTTGACAGTGCTGTGTGGGTGGTGAAATATGGGGGTTTTTTGTTTCAGAGGTCTCTAATGTTTCACAATACTGTTTGTTTCTGGTTTGGGGTGAAAAGCAAAGGCCAGTGACAGCAGCCACTGTGCATGAGCTGGCATTTGCCATCTGAGACCAGCCATCAAGTGCCACTATTTCACCAATTTTGCTCTGTGAAGTTGTTCTTTCCTGAAAGGAAGATACGGGAAACACTCACTTGAAGCAAGAAAGGAAGAATACCAAGACATTGCAATGAATGCCCAGGAGGCTGTCCCTCAGCTGGGGATCATAATCAATCAGTCAAAATATTTCTGAAAAGAGCCTTTTAGTGCAGCACCACTATAATGTTTAGCTCCCTGTCATGTGGTATCTTTCAGAAATGATTTCTCAGTTGGTTTAAAATATTAAGGATGATCAGTAAGAAGAGGAATGATGTATTGCATCTACTTTACAGGCTGGGTGATGTGGTGTGACACCATTCCAGCATACACAGCTGGGATGACAAGAGGTGCCAGGGCATTATTATCTCAGGGATGGCTGAAAAGTAAAGCTATATTAGTTTTAGGCTTCACTGCTTTAGTAGTTATAGATCACACTTCTCCCAAGTGCCAGTGTTTAGCAAACATTTATCTTCTGTATTTTGCATTTTTCTCCATGAAATCTTGCTTTGGTTGCATTTACTGCCCCAAAGCCAGTCATTTTGGTTCTTTGGTAGTGGGCAGATAACTGTGCATTTCCATACCTTGAGGACAATTTTATGTAATACTGCTAACAACACCATGACATTACTGCTGGGATTGGCCCACCTCCCTCATAAAACCTGAGCAAGAGAGCAGTCAGGTTGCTGGAGCTTTGATTTAAAGTATTTGCCACCACTGTTACAGCAAAAAGACAATACTGGGAAAAGGTGAAGACTGATGTACACTGATGGGGAGCAAAAGTGGATTAACTTTTTAAAAATTACTACCACTTTCTCCAGTCCCAGCTTGAGGACACTGAGCACATGAACTTTGCCTACCTGCCTTCATCCCTGTCACACAGAGCACTGCAAATAGCCTCTAATACTCTTCCAATGCAATACTCTTACTTTGTACTTGTAAATTCATATGACACCATCAGAATATTTTCCCAGAAAAGAATATGTAAGACAGAGAAAACGCTGGGAAAAGGCTGCTGTAGTATTTCTGCCATCTTCACATACCTGAAAGTCTTGAATTGTCAGTGTAAGGCTTTCCTACAAGCTGCACAGAGATTGTAGCTCTTGCTAAATGAGGCAGAAAGAGTGAATGGCAGATTAAAGGTGAGCATCTAAGTCCCAAGACATTTGACCAGGCATAGTTTATGTTTGGCCAGGCATGAAATTGTGCCTGGCAGCCCAAGTAGGCCCATAGCCCGAGCTTCATAATGAGTGTAGGACTGAGAACATGCCATGGCTTCATTAGAGGATGCAGGATTATGTCTTGGTTGCCTGGACTGTGGGGAGACTGGCATCAGGCGAGACAGAACTGCTTTTGTTGGAACAGTGCTACACAAGTGCAGAAAAAGCAAATCAAGCCAGAAGGCAGAACAGGGACTGCATACAGCCCCTGGGAAGGGGATGGCAAACTGCATCTGGGAAAGAGAGGCTGAGAATCAGAATAAAGCCCAGAAAACAAGAATGATTTCACAAACTGCATTCACAAAGAAAGAGAGCTTTGCATAATATTGGTTAGTGCAGAGCAGTAGCCTTCAACATTTTTCTGTCTATGGACTAAGGAAGTACTTCCAGGGGAGGCACAGAACACAGATGTGATATTTGTCTTTCAGCTGGTTAAAAAATGGCTGCAAAAGGAACGAATGTGCTCCTCTCCATATTCTGTGGGGGTCAGGCATAGAGAAGCTTCTACCAAAGTAAGTAGATCCAAGTTAGCAGCAAAACCACCATTACTGCTGGCAGGGCTGGACTGCTGAGGACAGCATGTCATCCCTACCATCAGAGGCTTTCACAGAATCACAGAATGATTAGAATTGGAAGGGATGCCAGAGATAACTCATTCCAACCCACCTGCAATGAATGGGGACACCTTCCACTAGACCAGGTGGCTCATATCCAATAGCACTTCCTGGTAAAGCACATCATGGGTAATCCCAGAAGTGAAATGAAGGGAAAATCAAACTAATCACAGAAGTCCAGCACCTTGAGCAAGGCACAAAGTGCTGGGGATCATTCCTGAGTGAAGGAGCTCACAACTTTTCAATACTTTTTTTCAAAACTCAGGGGGAAAATATTTCCTGAAAGAACTGTGCTATGAATAGAAGCTCATTGAGTGGGTAAAAGGCAATCATGGAATTAAACATCAGGGATTCATGAGGAGGCATAAGGCCAAAAGTCTGGTGGCTTTTGTCTCCAAAAACACGTCATACACTCGTGGACCGTCGTCTTCCCCTCACCGCCTCAGCTAGAGCGCAGGAATTAATTGCTCATGCTTTCATCTTGAGAGCTCTTCAAACAAACAGGCCTTGAGCCTCCAAAGCACCAGCAAAAGCCCACGGTGCCTCTTTCCCTCAGTGATCTCAAGGCTGAATCCATGCTGTGCCTTGCTAAGCAGCTGTTAGTCACTCTCTGAAACAAAGACCATTCCCCAGGATGACTGGGAGCGCTGTCTGCAAGAAGACGTGGAGAGAAACAAAAGCCCAAAGGCCTGGCTGGATTTGCCTGTGGTAAGATGTTCTCCCAGCAAGCTTGGGAAGGAGCCATTATTTGGAAGCACCACATGGAATTCCACATGTGACATTTCAGCACTGCCTGCAGGGAGGAGGCTGAACCTGAATGCACTATTTCCTCTGCTTTTAGTCCTGACTCTTGGATCTGGGATTTCTCACTTCCACCAAAATGCCTTTTGCAAGTGATTAAATACTGTGAAAGCTCAAGGTTGTGTCTCCTAAGTGAATTAATTTTAAAAAATAGAGGATTTCTTTGCCTTGCAATAGGGCAGGAATAACTGAATGGATGTCTAATTTTGTTCTGTTAAACATCCAAAGCAGATGTTCTATTAAACATCCAAAACAAGAAAATCTTGAGTTAAAAGAACTGCCTGTAGGCAAGCATGACAACTCACAGCAGTATTATTCTGTTTCCCAAAGTTATTCACAATCCATTGTAAACAAGAACTGCTATGTCTCTGCAATCAGTCGACCTTCAGCCTTAGTGTGTGGATTTAGATGCCATTGTTTTAGTCACAGCAAGAAAAATTAATTGCATTGTTGCTGTTCCAGCTGTATTTCTGGGAAAATGCTTGCATGGGGTGTACCAAAAAGAACCCTCAAAGGAATATTATTTTCCTCAGTTAAAAAAAAAATATAACTGCCCTTTCAACCTCTGGTGAGTGATGCAGCTTCTTCCTGATGCAGGTAGAGAGAAGCCTGAAGGAGTTAAAAACACACACACGGGACTTATCTTTACATACTGCATCCAAATTACTGAGTTTACATTGCAGCATCGGATTTCATATCCACCACTCATATTTATCTACTTTAGATATTTTCCTCTTTTCTCTGAAGGTGATATTCAAAATAATTATGACAACTCCATCCATTTAGGAAGTGTTTTAGGAAGGATCCATGTCTGGCCACTGTGTTATTGGGAAAAATTCTAGGAGCAAAGCACCTTACCCAGCCCTATGGTGCAGGTTGTGCCAAGGCAGGGAAGGCAAAATAAAAGGTTATTGCCCTGAAGATCCAACAAGATTCCTCAGATGTTTTTTTGAGAAAAGGAATATTTCATTGCATGATCAGTGGGAATTTCAGGCATCAGGAGAACTGTAAATCTCATTTAGAAATATGTCCTGATTTACAAAGAAATGAAGGGCTGTTCTCTACTGCTAGTAAATTTGGCAGCAACAACTGTTGATGTCAATAGTGAAATACAAGCAATAAGCTCCTTACTGAGTCAGAGGGCTTGAAACACAGGCTGCCCTCATGGCTACTTGGATTTCCCCTGGAAATTTCCCTCTGTGCCACTCATCAAGCCCAAGTTTTCTTGGGCACATGAGCATAATGCCACAGGAGAGCAGCCAGGAATAGGAAGGAGCAAACCTTGAGGACCCACAGGGAAGTTCAAAGCAGAAGAAATTCTCTGTGTTTCATTTTCAAGACCTCAAACAGAAGTACTGCTTTTGCAGTTTCCTGGGTGCTTTCCCCCAGTACTTTCCACCACCCTGTGAATGGGGAGTTTATGGGTAACCTTTCCTGTTGAGCAAAAAGAGAGGCCCCAAGGGAGAGAGCCCTGGGCCAGGGGAGATACCTGGGTTGGGGTAAAACAACTGCAGTGAAAAGAGGTCATGATTAGTTCCACCAGGCCTAAACACGATGCTGCTGCCATCATGAGGGCCAGTTGGGATTTGGTCCCATCCAGTGACCTTTCCAGTGTTGCATTCCCTGATCTAAAATTAGGCCTCTCATCCCTTGCACACAAGCTCTGTGCCAGCCCGGATCCAGCCGTGGGTGACCGGAGAGGATCCACCAGCTGAGCACTGGTGAGGACAGGCATGGCCCAGCCCCAGCTCTTAAATATGGATGAGCACATTCCTCCCACACCACGGGGAGCTGCCACAGGGTGGTTTTGGCAGTTCCTGGGCTCAGCTGACAGAGCAGGTCTGTCAGGACATCCATCCCTGTGCTGTGCAGCACAGCTGTGCTGTCACATCTGGAGCACTGAGCCACATTGCAGAGAGCAATGTGTCTAATGCTGCTCAGGATGTGGCTCCTTGCACCATTTCTTGTAGCTTAACTGATGAAGCAGTTCCCATTTGCCTTCCCTCAGTTCATGGTTATACTGGCCTCTGAGGACATATAAGTAAAAAGCATCCCCAACTTAGAGACCCCTATTTATTGCAGGGGCACTGTAAGAAAAGCAACTTGCATCTTGGAAGCACACATTCAAATTTTTCTGGCTTCACAGAGAGCTACCCCTTGTGTCTTCATGCTGAACCTCAAAGGCATTAGGAAGCTGTAAACAGAGAAGTAGTGTTATAGAAAGAAACAAGAGTAAGCTGGTATAAAGAAAGGACTATGGGATGCTGGAGAACCTTAAAAATGGGATGCTAAATAATGCTGCTTTTCTGTCAGAGGGTCCCTGAACCATCTCCAAAGCAGGGACAATATCACTCTCTCCAGTCCATAATGGAGGGTGACTTTTCCTAGGCTATGAAGATGCCTCACTGAAGGTCCAGGGATAGCAAACTGGGAAGAGCTGGCTGTCAGGTCAAGGGGACTTTCCCTTCCAGCACATGATGTCTCCTGCCCACTGTGAGCATGTCAGGGACAGCTGCCCCCAGCCAGAAATCTTGGACATGAATCCTTCCTCCCTCTCCATGTCAGAGCTACCACAGAAATGCACACCTCCCTCGCTCAAATGCCAGGGGAGGGTGCCAGGGCAGCCTCAGGGATGTATGCCTCCTCCACCAGAATATCACAGCAAAGGTGTCAGCAGCCTCAGCTGCGACCACTCCTCAAGCAGAAATACCAGGATGGGGATGCAGACCATGCTTGAATAGAAGCCCTTCCTCTGATAAAGATTTAGGACATTCCTGTCAGGTTTGAACTCCTGGCTCATTACTCAGGCATGTAGTATCTCTAA
This sequence comes from Buphagus erythrorhynchus, assembly GCA_013400855.1. Classification (NCBI taxonomy): domain Eukaryota; kingdom Metazoa; phylum Chordata; class Aves; order Passeriformes; family Sturnidae; genus Buphagus; species Buphagus erythrorhynchus. The sequence goes on along the minus strand of VZTT01042105.1, from coordinate 42,309 downwards.
TGCCAGAAAAAACCAAAATCAGGAAAGCTCTCTGGGGTCACCTTGGTCCAGTTATGACCAGAGAGGACAAAGCTATCATCATGTGAGGCTAGTACCACTGGTAGAAAAGTTTCCCAGATGGGTTCACACTGTTGAAGTTATCAAATCACAGTTCTGCTGTGGGTCAGACCTCCAGCACCAACCTCCTTCAAACAGACCTAGGAAAAATGTGTTTTCACCACTTGGAGAGGAAGACAACAGAAGTAGAACTGTGACAAGAAGATAAACTGCTGTTGCGGATGTTTCTGCTGAACATGGCTCTGCTTGGCTTTCATACCTGGGTTCTCATGAGCAGATCAATCTTCTCAGCACAAGGGAAGGATTCCACCTGTGGAAATAGGGTCCATGTTGGACAGGACAAAGTATTTTGCAGGAGGAAGGAAACTTTTTGATCTGAGAACATTAGGTTAGGTAAGCGCTTTAGTACTTCAAAAGATATTCCATATTGGTTGGCTTCAAGATCTTGGATTTACATGTTGCTTTCAAGCAGTAAGATAATACAGAATTAGTCAACTTGATGGTTCCCTTTAACTTCAGACTGAACTTCCATGGGTGAGAGTGAAAAGTCTGCTCCCCACCTACCACAAAACATAGCCTGCACATGGAATTCTTTGGAGAAGACCACAAGCAGCCTTCAAAGACAGCAGAGATCCATCCCTTGGTGTGTTTCTGTGATAATTTTGAAAGCCAAAGGATGCTGTACTTAAAAGCACATAACTTAGCACGTGCATAATTATCAAGGGTTGTGAAGCACAAATGAAAACAAAGCTGGGGCAGGGAAGTAGTTCATTAAATAAGAGGAAAAACGAGAGGTATCCTGTGGTCTCACAGATGTCTCAGACTGGCTAGAAACAATAGTCCCCTCAGACTGAAAGGTTTCAGACTTGGACCCCAGAAGGTACTCTCCACTCACTTTTGGGCCCTAGGGCATCTAGAAGAAGTCCAGTTAGCAGCAGTCTAGGAAGTTCTCACTTGACTGACAAATACAGAAACTGGAAAAGAAAGTGAAACTTCATGCCAGTGATTTCTGCTATTGTCTGGGAGAAGTTCTGGGTATCCAGTCTTTGCCCACCACTCCTTGGTTATGTCTCTTACACAAAGCATGACCTGTCATTGGAACTTTCCCCTCAGTGGTAAGCACTGTGTGATGCAATCTGCTGGTGAACTCAGAGCCCCATTGCCCAGGCTCTGCTCCTGTCCCTCACCACTACCCTGTTCCTATGTCTAAGGCCAACATTCGGGTATATACACATAGTTCTTCTCAGCCTGGTTGCTGATGGAGAAAAATAAATCCTTTTTATTACTTATAGTCATCATAAATAGGGGAGAAGTAGACACCTCAATCAGTTGGAAATTAAGTTGTAAGCTGAACCGAGTGATCCGAGTTAAAATGCACAATAGTCTTGAAAGCTGGATCCACTGCCTCTAGATCTCCATCTGCTTACTGGCTGCTCTGCCCCAGCTGCTGAGCAGTGACAGTGCCTTTGGAGCCAGCAAGCTCCTCCACAGCTTACTGACCTGTCACGTCCCTGCACTCAGGGAGAAGAACTGGGCCCCCTCATGACCTAGCTGAAATTGCTCTGGCCTGCAGAGCTGAGTCAGCCTTCAGAACCCAAACATTCATTCTTTTGCTGACCTTAAACTTTATAAAGTTTTGGAAAGAGCCAGAGAAATGTGGCAGGTGTGATTTCTTGGTCTTTTACCTCACATTTTAATGAGGACCCCAAATCCTCTTCTGCTACCCCGTTTTGCACATGACCCCACTTCTATAAAATTATCCCACAGTGAATAGAAATAAAAGAGCTATTTCCCAGCACAGGAGGATGAAAAGCAATCAGCTACAAGCAGTTCAGGTCACAGCACATGCAATCCCCACCACATGCTGCTTCACATACCTCCCTGTGTCATGCACTGCACGGAGGTCAGCCACTGTAGATCCTTCCCTATTCCCCTCCCCAAGCTGCTGCACACCCCATCCCACATGGAAAAGCTGCTTTATTACAGGATATTACCTAACCCTGATTTTACAGTCCAACCCCACAGCAAGAGTATTTTCTGACTCTCCCAAGCACCAACTCAGGCACCTCCACTTGGGCTTTATGTGCCCCACCAGCTCTAGGAGACAGCCAAATATTTCCAGAAGAAGGTGGCAAGGAGTGCCTGCTTACTCAGAAAGCTGCTGCCAGCCATCTGCACCCAGACCTACTGCTTTTCTACTCTGAAACATGCACAACTGGAATTGCTTAGTGCAAAGGAGTTCAACTCATAGAAAATCCCACAGGAAAATTACTATCTTCCCTGTCTGGTAATAAAGGTAACAAAAACGAAAACAAGTATGAACAAAAATCTCAAATACCATTCAATGTATAAGCATATTGAATTAATGGACTCCAGGAAGAACATCTTTACCCTCACGACAATCTCTTTCTTGACACACCTTTAGCTGGCAATGAGGATAATAGCTTTTCAGCACTCTGAAAGAAGAAATTCAAACCACACTTCAAAAATAATCTCCTTATAAATGCTTTTTGTTCATAGTATCTTCATTTTTACAGGTAGATCTTTCATTGTCTAATGCAAAGAATTCACAACTTTTTCTAGTAGAGACACACCCCATTTGCAGGCTCCTGCTCAGCTAAATTTGGATATTAGGACTGGTAATAAAATTGACTTTGATGCTCAACCGAGAAGGGAGAAACAATCCTATACAAGTCACTGTTCAAATTTAAGGAAGCAGTTGCAAAATAAAGTCACAAATCTCTGAAGCACGCTTGCTTTTAAGTGTAAATTTCAGGTGAGAAATATATCCTGTGTATTAAAGAAGTCAGGCGTGAACCCCTGGATCCCAGGGATTGCAGATTTCAGTGAACTAAGATAGCGCAAACTATAAACACAGAGTATCAGTGTAGTCCTATGCAGTACACTGAGTAGTTACAGAGTACAGGAAAGTTCCTGTGCAGCACTGGAAGATGTGCAGCCTGGTTTACTTGGTCACTCACCACCCAGTATTATTTAACTAAGTACAAGATACCTGTCTCAGGAATCAGGTTACACAGACAAGAAACAGCAACAGCAGGAGGGCAAAGTGCCATGATATATTTGGTTTGGGTAAACAAGGGCAGCCAGGGGATGACACCCAAGTTCTAAGTTTTTAATTTAAAATGTAATTATAAGATGCTTCTTGTTCCCCTCTCTGCTGGTAGAAATGCCCTGACCCCACTGAAGTTAACTTAAAACAGATAAAGATGAGGCCCAGCAACAGATCCCATTACATGAATCTAATTTGGATCCCACATAAATCACTCTATACAAACATTTATTCAAGCAAACAACCCAAGGTGCCCACAGATCTGCAGCTCAAAGGGACATGCTGCAGATGTACACCAGCTGAGCATCAGACTCCCTTGGACTTCCCCCATCCCTAACTGCAAGAGTCTCCTACAGTCAGGACTCCCAGTGCTAAGCTGGGGATGAGACTTTTGTCTGAGCCAAGTGCAAAGACCCTCTGAACATTTAAAGAGAGGTTTCAGTGGGTCTGAGATGTGTCACTGAGCCACTTCCCAGTGCAGATTCCCAGCACATCTGTGATAGACACCCCTGCATCCTTCAGGGATCACATAATTGAGGATGTGAGGAACCAGGTCCAGGTTCCCCCCTGTATCCAGAACAGCATCTTCTGCTTTCAGACAGTCACAAACACTGCCTTCCCAGCCATGCCCAGAGCAGTGTGTATATGTGTGTGTGTGTGTGTGTGTGTGTCACCTCCTGCATGAAAAGGTCATTGGATGCAGCATCAAGCTCACCTCCAGCTGTCCCCAAACCAGCTCTAACTGCAGATTTCAAACCATTCCTCTTGTCCCTTTCACACTGGCATTGGAGGAGGTGATGAAATACAGAGGAAGTTTCAGCACTCCAAGGCCGAATCTTGCACTGTTTCCAATGATTTTCAGGCTCACGTGGCACCCAGCATTTCCATCCCATGACCATGGTTATTTCTGGTCACTGGTTGTTGTCAAGGAGTAAGGGGACCAAACCCGGAGGCAATCCCAGAGGGGAACCCTCCACCAGCACAGCCAAAGGCTGGCATGACATGAATCAGTGTTTTCAAGAGACCGGAGATCATGGGTTTGCCCATGAGGGCGGCCCCTCTGCTTCTGCTTCCGGTCTTGGCAGACATTGCTGAGGGTGAGGTTTTTCCCTGCTACCATGGAACTCTTGGAAAAAGAGTGCTAGAGAGGAAAGCGGCAGCGCCAAGAGATAGGACGCCTGCCAAAAAAAAAGCACAGACCAGGAGAGGCATGTGTTCTCCAGCACTGTGCCAGCTCAACCGGGCATCTCCTTCCAGCACAAACCATGGCCCCAGACCATGTCTGCTGCTGGGGGATGTCCCCACACAGAACCTGAAAAGCCCGTCCAAAAGTTGTGGGGCCACACAGGTGCTGAGGGTGGGCATCAGGAGCATCAGGTAAGCTCATTGTTTACACTTAGCTTTAAATCCCTGGACCATTTTTTTTACAGTTTGCATTAGACCAAAGCTATCAGATGTAAAATAGAAATTGTCACAAGCACAGTAACCAGGCACTTGGACTTTCTACCTGCCCCACTCCCTGCCCTATGGCAGCTTTCCAGGAAAGGGGGAAGAGGTAGGCTCTGCAGGACCACAGTATTTTGATTTTCTGGCTGCAGGGCAACTGCTTCAACCCAGATCTCTTCCAGATATGTGCAGAAGATGCTTCCCATTGAAGCTATCTAAGCGAGGGACAGCACAGTCCTCACAGCTTTCACAGACCCTCTGCAAAGGCCCCCCACAGCCATTGCTGTCACCCAGGCATCCCCTGGCTGCCCTCCAGCCAGCCCCTGCTATGGCACCATGCTTCCCCAGGTAATAGGCTCACCACATGTCATGGCCAGGGATGCCGGTGGCTAGAAATCAGGAAGAGAAATAAGGAAAACAAGTCATAGTGTCATGGAATAGTTTGAGTTAGAAGAGACCTTTAAAGGTCATCTAATCCAGCCTCCTGGCAATGAGCAGGGACATCTTCAGCTACGTCAGGTTGCACAGAGTCCTGTCCAACTTGACCTTGAATGTATCCAGGGAGGGAGCAATTCTCACCTCTCTGGGCAACCTGTTCCACTGTTTTACTACCCTCATCATAAAACATGTCTTCCTTTCCTATAATCTAAATCGACCCTTCTTCAGCTCCAAACCATTACCCCTTGTCCTATCACAACAGGCCCTGCTAAAACCTTTGTCCCCATCTTTCCATCATCATAGGCCCCCCTTCAAGTACTGAGAGGGTCAAGAAGGTCTCCCACCCACAAGTGGAACACAGAGTTCGGAGGCTTTGGGGTAAGGAAGGAAGCCTGTCTCTTCCAGTCTCTAGGCAGGGAGTCAATCCCCACTCTGAAGGTACTGGAGGGTATTCGTGTCTCCTGGGAGTGCTGTGAGCCCTGCTCTGAGGAAGGCACGGTGCGGGACCCAGATACAGGCAGCTCTGCTTTCAGGCACGCACCTCACCCCCAACAGCCTGCTGCTGGCAGTGCCCTGCTCAGAAAGCAAAGCTTTCATAAATTATGGAATATTCTGAACTGGAAAGGACCTACAGGGATTATGAAGTCCAACAACCATTTCTGCACTGGACAACCTCAAAAGTCACACAATATGTCTGAGAGCATTGTCCAAATGCTTCTCGAACTCTGGCAGGCTTGATGCCATGACCACTTCCCTGGGGAGGCTGTTCCAGTGCCCAACCACCCTCTGAGTGAAGAACCTTTTCCTGCTATCCAACCTAAACCTCCTCTGACACAGCTTCAGGCCATTCCCTTGGGTCCTGTATCTGGTGATCATCGGGAAGAGACAAGTGCCTGCCCCTCCTCTTCCCCTTTATGACGAGGCTGAAGGCTGTGATGAAGTTTCCCTAAGTCTTGTCTTCTCCAGGCTGAACAAGTCAAGTGACCTCAGCTGCTCCTTGTATGGATTCCCTTCCAGACCCTTCACCATCTTTCTTGCCCTCCTTTGGAAGCTCTCTAATAGCCTTATGTCTTTCTTATATTGTGGTGCCTAAAACTGCCTCCAGGACTGGAGGTGAGGCTGTCCCAGTGCAGAGACAAGCGGGACAATCCCTCCCTTGCCTGGCTGGCGATGCTGTGCCTGATGCTCTCAGGACAGGATTACCCCTCCTGGCTGCCAGGGCACTGCTGACTCATGGTCAACTTGCCATCATTCCCCAGGCTGTTTGCACACCCAAGGATGACCACCCCAGGTGCAGAACATGGCATTTTTGGAGGCACCTGCTCTATCCCTGACGGCGCGTTTCCAAGCCTGCAATGGGACACATGACACAGCCAAGCCCCCGGGCAGCGAGCCCAGGGTGCCGCATTCACCGGTCTGCCGGCACAGGGCGCCGGGGCTCGGCTCCTCTGCAGGCACCGACCCTCGGGACCCGGCACTCCGCTACCAGCCGCCTTCCTCGCCGGAGGGGATTTCTCGGTCCCCATCGCTCGAGAGGAGGTGCGACTGGAGTTTCCCAGCAGCCGGGTCCCGCCCCCGTCCTCCTCCCCTTATAGCCGGGCTGCCCCTGCCCCGGCCCCAGACCCTCCGACAGTGCCGGTGACGGTGACAGTGCCAGTGCCAGCGCCGGTCCAGCCCCGCCGCCCCGGATCCGCCGCAGAGTAAGTCAGGCAGAGCTCCGTGCCGCCCGCCCGGAGCTCGGCTCTCTCCCCTTCCCCTCGGGCCAGCGTCTCCCGCTTCTCCCGAGCCGCTGCGCTCCCTCGCTGGGGAGCTCGGGGGCTCTCTGCTGGGTCCGAGACTGGGGAACGAGCGGCAGATGCTGAAGGGTGGGTTCCGGACACAGGGACAGGTTTCAGCACCACCTTGTAATTATCAGAATGGGGAATAAATCGGATCGCTGGCAGGACAGCAGCTCCAGGCATGTCTCTGGGCTGGGCACCGAAAGGATAAGTGCCTGCTAATTCCAATGTGACAGCTGGGTCTGATTTCTGCTGCTTTCCCCCTAAATGTCAGGGCACAGGCTCGAGAAGTGACTACTATAAACCATTCCCTCCCTTCCTACCTCTCTGCCTTCCAACACCTTTCCCAAAATTTAAGTATTTTAGGTATTGGGCACCAAAGCGTCCTAAACCCAGATCTGGTTCTGAGTTCCAGATCCAGCGTGGCACTTCTGCCCTCTTCTCTTTGTCTCTATTTAAAGGAAGTGGTTTTCCCCCAAACCACAGGAAAGTAATTGGATTGTGATTCACTCAGTTTGTCTATGCTGAAAAAACACGATTTCAGAACTTGGACCCTGGATGGCCCCAGGCAGACCCTGAGTGAGTTTTACCTTGCCAGGGTCACTGTGCCAAGCTGGCACATTTCTGCATTGCCCTTTTGTGACTGCTTTTTCCTAGTCAGGGATGTCCTACAGCTCCTAGGACTTGCCTTTTCCCGGAGCACTGAAAAGCCTGTAGAAATTCCCTTCTGTCTTTGTGCAGCAGCCCCATATCCACCGCATCAACTCAGCACAAATTGAAAAATTCAGACCTGGAGTTAGAATCATTGGTGTGTTCAATGTAGAATTTCTTTTTGAGGCTGCTGCAAAGTGAGGAAGAGACTTTCTGTGACTGGAGCATATGACTGATCTAAAAGCAGTAGTGCCTCACTTTGACACCCAAGTTCAGAGCAGAAAACCTGAAGAAACACTCATTCTCCAAAGTATTAGCTGCCTTCTCCCACCATGGGACTTGGAGGCTTTCCATCTCTGATAAAGCAAATAACAAGGGAGCAGAGAGCTCAGGTTTGGGTTTGCTTTGTTCACCCTCTCTATAAAAGGATGCCTGGAAAGCCAAAGAGTTTGCAAGTGCCGAGAGAAGCTCCCAGGGAATTTGTTTATCTTCTCAGTCGCTGTTAGCTCTAGCAGTGAACTTTGCAAACTCCAGGCCTTAAAGAAGAATTTGGCTTTGGAACTGTATTATGAAAACAAAACTCTAGACAGCAGCAGCTGGTTGCTCTTTCAGTAGCAACAGTTCAAAATTATGCTGGTCAGATATGAAGCACGAAGAAAAAATTAGGGTATTAAAGTGCATTTGCTCTGCTTTTTCCCAACAACAGTGTATATATATAATTTTCTCTTTCTCTGTTTTAAAGATTCTCACTAACAACAGGAAATGATGGTTTACCAGACGGTTTGCAGGTGTATGTCTAATTTAGGGAAATGAGATTCTCATTTGGAAATGACTGCTGCACTGCACAGCTGTATCTATATATGGTTTTATGCTGGTTGAAAGCATCTCTGTCATGCTTGGTGAAATGCCCTGGGGTCCTCTGCCTGCTCTGCCACTACCGTTCCCCATCACCCCCAGCCCTATAGGGGTGCCTGGTGATGCTGAGGCACATGGATTGAGTCCTCTGGGGAGGCTCTGCTCCTGCCTTGTCTTCTTTACTGGAGACAAGTTTTGTTTTCCCTCAGCTCCCCATTAGGAGCAGAATTTGGCCACCATCAGGATGGTGCTGACTAGATATTGGGTGGTGGATGTCTCACAGGGGTCTGCAGAGAGGACTAGGATGAAAGCAGCACAGCAAAGGGTCAAGGTGGGGCTCTGGGTGGCCCAGCTCTTCCATGGACTGTAATTTCCCAGGCAAGAGCCAAGTGGAAGCCCCTAGATTTGTGGTGTCTCCATTCAGTACTTAACCTAGATAACAAAAATGGTAGGAAAAAATCCCCCACCTCCTAAGGGGGCTCCCAACTTGCAGAGATTGGGTCTGGCATCTCTGTGGACTCTTTGCTTTGATGAATTAGCAGTTTGTTTAGGTGTCAGCACATGGTCTGAGGTACACTAAACTCAAACTGTCTGCACTGCTCTAGTGCTTCAAAGATGGCTTGGCCCAGTGCAATTTTCTTGTGTGGGCAGGGATAACCACTTTTCCACAGGAAATGGATGGGGAGAGACATGGCTGATGCAAATGCAGAGAATAAACTTTGCTAGGTAACTCTGGACTTATGAGAGGCTGTGGGAGAGTAAGAGATATCCACTAAAATGAGATATAAATCCTCATGACCTAGGATGTCAGCAGGCTGGAGAGGACCAAAAATCCAAACAAATGCTTGTTAATACTGGCAGCAGCTCAGGAAAAAGAAGTCAAGAAAAAGTTCAGAAAAAAATTTCAGAATAGGGATAATTAATAATTCTTTTCCCCTGAGAGCTCTCTGGCACACCATGAGCTGCCCCTTACCAGTGAGATTATTCTGCCTGAAAGCTGTTTCCTTTGAGGAAGAAAATGAGAAAATGGGAAGCAACTGTGCCCAGAGTCTGGGCTGAGTCCTTCTGTGTCTTGACTCTGCTCCAAGTGTTTCCCTTGCCCTTGTTGCCCACCCCAGAAAAGCTCCAACTCAGAGGTAGGTGCTGTAATCAGCAGAGAGCTCTCTGTATCCCACTACAGCTACACCAGCAGTCACAGCACCACAGTCCCAGTGCTGCAGGGCCTCTGGGCAGGGTGGCAGAGGATGCTCTGTGAGCTGAGCTGCTCTTCTGGTTTGAAACCAGAAGCTGAATATGCTACGTCAGAAATAATTGGAGCTAAAGGCTCCCCTGGCACAAGCCATATTGCCACATAACAATAATGAGGATGACGATGATAACAGTAAATTAGTAATAATACTGAGTTGGGAACAATGTCAACTCTTGACCTCAAATCATTAAATTTCCCAAGACTTGAATTTGAGTTCTGTGTCTGGGAAATGATTTAGCATTTCTCCTGCTAAAAAAAATTAAGAGCTTGATGGAGTTTTAGCAAGCTTTGATTTGTGATAAGAGCAGAGGCTTAGAGGAGCAGCCTGTGGCTATCCAAGCCAGAGCCAAGCTCCTGGCATGTCCTGTCTGCTGCACTGGGCAGGAGCACATGCTGACGGAGGCAGGAGGTGCAGTGCTAGCACAGCAACTCCTGCCTGTGCCCCCTAGATGTAACCAGAACCACCTCCTTTTATCTGAGTATTACTTGTAGAAAGCACTGGCATTTTCTTCTGTAAGTTTCTTAAAAGCATTTCTTACAGCAAGAGCTTGGCTATCTAACAATAACGAGAAGACATGGACAGGGAATTTTTGGTACCTCTTTTCACTAAGATTGGGGCTGCATTTCCCACAAGAAGTGGGAGCTGGGGTTTACTAGTATTTCCTGCTGCAGATGCAAGCACAGGCCAACCAGCAGTGGCATATTATTATCACTGGGCAAGAGTTCAAGCTGGCCAAATGTGAGAGAGCATAGCAGCTTTTGCATCCACAGCCTTACCTAGGTGCTCGAGGCTGGCTTTTCTTGAGCCCTACCAGGACAAAGTTCTGACAGACGTTAAAAACTCAGCTTTTAACCAGCTTAATCATTCCCCTATGGACTCTTGTATGTGTAGTGTCACTTTGATGCTTTTCAAAGATACATTGCATTCATCTTGGCATTGAAGAAGAACCAAAACTGTTTGAAGTCACCTTTGTGATCATCATTCATCAAAATGAAAGACCTTAGCCTTTTGTAAAGGGAGAGGTAGTTTCTTTGGTTAGAAAACAAACAAGCAAACAAAAAAAAAACCCCCAATAATGCTTTGTTTGAAATAATAGGAGAGAGGGAGAGAAAGGACTCAGCTGAGTCCGAGTCTGTGCTTGAACAAACAGGAAGGAAGGGATTTGGCAGAATTAATCTAAACACAGTGTTGTATTGGGAAATGCAGGTTACAAAAAGAGCCCTACAAAAATTAAGAAAGTCCAAATTACTAACAGAGCATGCCTGTTGCCATGAGGTTTTTTTTTTTGGTTGGTTGTTTTTCTGGGTTTTCTTGTAGTGGAAATGTAACAAAAAGGAGCTCTTTTCCACTGCTCTCAGGATTCTAGTGGGGCATCCTGACTAGCATAGCTGGAGTGAATTGCAAGGAGTTTCCTTCCCCCTCCCTTCCTCAGTACATGTGCTAGGGAAATGTAGGTGCACAGATTCAGCCATGGCACAGCTGTTGGCTAACCTGGATTTAAGAGTATGCTGCTAATAATGTGTTGGTTGTGGGTTCAATCCCTGTATGGGCCATTCATTCAGAGTTGGAGTTGGTGATCCTTGTGGGTCCTTTCCAGCTCAGACTGTTCTGTAACTCCTGTCAGCTAAGCTCTGGTGCTCGGGCCCCCTTTGCTTGCTCATGCAAGCAGAATTCCTTCCCAAGTGAGTTTTCATATTTGTTGTGTTTAGGAAGTAGTAGCATTACTAATCCTGAACAGGGCCTGGCATCCAAAGCAGGGAGAAGGAAAGCTCTCAGCAAAGCCAGGCTCTCACTGCTCTCTGTACCACTCGGCTGCTACCACTAACTTCATGCTTCAAAGCTCTCCAAGCTGCCAGGAGCCAGCAGGAGGAAACACAATTAGAATGAAAAGCCACAGTCTTCCAAACAGTTTTTGCAGAAATAAGTATCATATTTTGTATCAGCATGACACATATCAACATTTTAAACTTAACAAGGGTATTTGAAGATCACCACATTGTGGCCTTATAATTGAAGCCAAATTCTTCGTTTATTTAAAGTCTAATTTTTCTGCCATTACTCAGTACAAGTAAACCAAAACTTGCCTGAGAATTCTTCATACAGATGTGCTTCAGCCTCTTAGAAAGTCACTTTAAATAAAGCACTACTAGACTAAGGATTGGAAACTATGAGTCACTTAATTTATTTACAATGATTACATAATTATAATCATTATACAAATGGTTATAGTTATGCAAATAAATATTTTGCAGTATATTGAATTATAGAGGAACATAATTCTAAATATGAATTCTGAAAAGAAGTTGTAACAATTACAAATTTCTGTTGTTAATTATTTGTTGTGTAAGAGTGTTGGTGGTAAGGCAGGACTTTGGTAGGATCAGTCTGTTTAAAGAAGCCTTAACTACCTGATCTTTGTGCCTTGTTCTCACTTACCTCGAGCACAGATCAGGTAAAAAAGGCCCTGAGTAAGGTGGGAATCGATCCCCATGCCATGTAAGAGTATGAGAGTTTTGTGGTTGCTCTGAAGGTACAGGATACTTATCCCACCCACATCATTGTGTGTCCATCCATGCTCACGTCCATAGTTGCACAGCATCCCATGGGAGAGCCTGACAAGCTCAAGGTCTCAAATCAAGACAGCTGAATCACCCTCAAAATGGCTCTTTGATTTTCTCTAAGTTAGACCACAGAGCTGTTTCCATTCCCTGCATTATCTGGGATGGTATTGCTCAGCAATTCTCCTGTGCTCACACCAGACATAGCATTCTCCCTGTTGCCCACACATATGCCTTGCTGCTCTTTCTCTGTGGTATTTTTCTTCCTAACTGTTATAATCTGATCCTTCTTTTTTTTTTTTTTTTTTTTTTTTTCTGAAATTTACAGGCTAGAAGGAAAATGATGAAAATGTTACCTTTTCTCCAAAGTGGTCCTTTTGGAATGCGCAGTGGATCAGAGGGTTGCATTGATGCAAACAGGCCGTTTGAAAACACTTCAGCATCAGTAGCTGAGGAAGCCCCTGCCTGTCCTGAACCTTCTGCAGATGAAATCTGGTCCAGGGACCAGGAGAAGATGAGAGAAAAGCCAGGGGCAGCCTGCAGAGCTTCACGTGCCTCTTCAACCACAAGCAATGAGAGTTGCATCTCTGCTGGGGACAGCCCTGAGAAGGGAAACAAAGGAATAAAGGGAATGCTTAAAAGTGCATTTAAAATAGTTAAAAAGACCAAGCCACCCAGTGGTAAGTGCTCCTCCTTCTTCCTTGCACCACTTCATGGGGCACAGTTACCTCTAGAGGGGCGATATGAGGCAGGGAATTGTTCCCTAGGGAAACAAAGGTATCGATTGAAGTGACTTTTCCAAGAAGCCTGGGGAAAATTTGGCTGAGGGAGACATGACTTCAAGTCCTACTCCTTTAGTACCAAGGGCACAGTCCTTGAGGAACTGCCCATTTGCAGGTTTTCTGTCTAAAACAAAACTTATTTCTACCTCTCATGGGGGCACAGAGAACTGAGGGTAGGTGAGAAATCAAGGTGTAACTCTCACTTTTGTTCCTCCATCTCCTCCTACAAAGTCTTATTGTTTTAGTACAAATTATTTCATTTCCAGACAAGCCTTTACCTGTCTAATTGGCGTCTCTTTCTCCATGTGTCAAATGGTTTTCCTAACTGGTGGTTTTCCTTCTTGGCCTTGCATTTGCTACTGAAAAGACCTTTTGTATTTTGTTCTTACCCCTGCATGGCCCCATCCCCAATGTATTTTTTTTTTAAGCAATCAGATTTAAAACAACCAGAATTGCAGAAAATATTCCAGCTGAGAGACCACCAATGTGTGGTACAATATATTCCTATTTTCCCATCTCAGCTGGATAGTTCTCACTGAGTACATCCTGGGGTTGTAACTGACATGTTCACTATCACCTCCCAGTAAGGATTTACTAATTCTCCAGGCATCTCTCTTCCTCCTCCATCTCAAGCTGATTCACATCCAGCTTGCAGCAGAAAATCCTATTTGTTGCTAAGTAACTTTTGTTCTATTGAATTTGCATCTTGTGTTTCGTGCCATTAAATTTCAGCCCATTTACTATTCAAGTTATCCCATTGTTCCTGTAAAATGCACTAAGCCCTCAGTTTCTATAATGTCTCTGAACTTTGTGCAATCAGCCAAAAGGGCACTCCCAGCTTTTGTGCCACAGTCTCTAAGGACAAATGAAGTAAGATGAGTTTCACGAATATTGTAAGCTTTCCCCATCCAGTGTCCTCCATGCAAACATTACACACCTAACAAATCTTATTTTGGGATATGACTTTGCCATTTTAACTAATAATTTCCCAGGTTGCCCTGTCTCAAGTAACTGACTCTAATTTAGATAAGACAGTTCAGTTGTATTTGTCTTGCTTGCTAAATGTGTCCTCCCAAACAATTTCACGGGTCAGGTTGTGCCAAATCTATTTCTGGAAAACCCATGTGGTATTTCCTTTAGCACATCTTTAGTTACCTCTTTCTATCTACATTATTTCTAAAGCCATGCTTCTGACTTGAGATCATATTAATGGGAAGGGGGATGAGCAATAACTAACTAACTAACTCCACAAGGCTAAATTTTAGAAAAAATTATAGGTGGCTTGTGAATAGCTGTCCATATGCAACAAGCTGGTGATGGGTATTCAAATTTCCATCACCTCAGTTAAAGGCAAGTTAGAAGTAATCTGATCTTTAAATAAACAGATTTTCTATATGGTGTAGGAGCCAAGAGCTAGCATTTTGGAAGTATAAGCATTTTTAAAAAAATAGCCATCATTTTTTATAAAACAGAAATCTAAATCTTTGCTCTTGGTTAAAGAAAGGCTGTTCTTTTTTCACCAGTCAAACAAGTCATGGATCTCCTTGGAGAGCAAAAGCTTTGTGATGCCATTCAACATTTGTTTGTCCTGGAGAAGAGCCTGTCTAGCAAAAGTGAGGAGGGACTGAACACCAGTCAGAAAGACATCGAGTCTGTCTATGAAGTTCTGAAGCACAAAGTCTTCAGCACCTTGAAAGATTCTGTGCTGCTTGCAAAAACAAACCCAGACCTGCTGCAGCAGGCAGTGGAGGCTCTGAAAGAACAGGAGAAAGAAGATCAGAACTACATGTCAGAGAATCCACCTGACCAAAATATGCAATTTAGACCTAGAAAATGGAAAGAGCTTTGGATGGCTACAGTAAAGGAATCGGTAGAAGCTCGAATGAAAGACACAAGCCGTACTCCTAGAACTGAGAACCTCTCTGCAGTTGGCCAGAACCTCCTGCACATGGGAAAGACAATGAAGGAAGATTTGACAGTGGTTGCCAAGTACATTAACAAGCTTTATCCTCCTGAGTTTAATGTGTTCAGCATATATGCAGAACTCTACCACAATTATTTTGCCTCCCAGGCAAAGAAAAGTGCTGAGTCTCATCTGGAAGATAAGGATATTTACCTTCTTCTCTCATGGGTGCACAACTTCTATCCAAAGTAAGTGGGCTTTTATACAAGTTTACCCCTGGCAATCAAAACAGGCTCATTGGCTGCAAACCCAAGAATTTCCTTGATTTATGAGTTAGTATTACTGCAGTGCAGTCCAGCACCTGGCTAAGTTTTGGTGTTACTGATGATGTGCTGATTTACACTCCTGGCCAGAATAGCCAGAAGGGACACACTCAAGGCTGCTAGTCTGTAAATGAAGTGCTGTTCCACTATTCTGGCTTCTGGGCAACAGACACACAGATGTTAAAGGCTTCATTTGTGGGGTAAATTGGTCAAGGTTCATTGCCTTGATATCTATTACAGTTGCAGACCTGGGCTCACTCTTGGAAAATTTGGAAATTTCAGCTCTTTGTACCAGAGGGCAGACAATAAATAGAACAACCTTGCAATTATCCTGGGCATGGAGGATGTTGCTTAGGTGTTACCCACAGTCTGTTTTCCTTACCTTTAGGAGAGCCAGGAGTGTGCCGCTGCGAGAGGACACCATCAGCCAAGGGTTCCCATAAACCCTATATCTTATTGAACTGAAAATATTGCTTGTTGTGGCTAATAGTACTGGGTGGAGAATTGAGGGCTTTCACTTCTTAGGTGGAAACCAGTAAAGACACCAACAATGTTTTTTCTGTTCTAAAGTCATTCGGCTCCACTCTTTCCTTTCTGTATTTTGCTAATGAGTGTAATGATTCAGTGTTGATCCTGGAAGTTTTCCATAGTCAGTTTTGTGCTCTAGGTCAGGATATTCAGGCCTGAACCAGCCTGTGTTTGGAAGTGAGCAGTTGTGAGGGGTAGGGCTCAGCCAGAGCAGCTCAGCCTGGCACTGGGGACAGTGTTGGCCAGGGTGGCAGCAGCTTTGAGAGTGTTCCCAGAGGCCACGTCCAGGTGTCTGCTGAGGGACCACCTCTCAGCCATCAAATACCAGCTTTTCATCTGCTCACCTCTCTGTATTGATGGAGAGAGGTCATGTCCAGGGCCTAGACTCCCCTGCTTGCTTCAGGTCCCCCATCCCCACCAGAACACAGTGGCTGGTACTCAGGAGTTTGATAGGCTATGACTCCATTCCCAGGGTTGCTTGTGGTCTCACCCTCACAGGTCTCACCCCTGGCACATATTCATTCAGCTTCTCCAGTTCCTGCATGGTCTAAGGACAATGTACATTTCAGTCTGTTTTTTCACTGACATCCTCAAAAAGTGTTAGTGATTTGCATCAACAACTGTCTTGAATTACACTGCCCTTGGAAAATACAATTGTTTGGCTTTTTTCATTCCAGAGACATGAGAAAAGATCATGATTTAGCCATGGAGTTGGATAAAGTTAAGCTTGGAAGCCTTTTGCCTTCAAGTCTGAGCAAAGAACTTGAAAATAAATACCTTGACAGTGAAGAGGTAAGAAAGGTTCAGTCACTCCTCTTCTTCCCTTCGCTGCTCCCATATGACTCCTCAGAGAAGCTGTGGCTTGTCCTGCACACACTTCTTCACCAGTGAGCCACACACCTTACACACCCTTCCAGGAAGAAGCAAAAGCTTTTGTTTGTTCTTGGGGAACAGGTCACCCTTCTGCTAGATGGGACTTGCAGAGTAAACTTCTGCTTAGCCCTGGGAGCTGTGAGAAAAGAACTGCTCTGTTCTTGTAAATCATGTGGTAGTAACAGGGGGAAAATCCAACAACAGATCTTTATAGGCAACTTTCCAATTGTCTGATAAATCTCCAGAGGGATTTATGATCCCTCTCACAGGAATCTCTGAAGGATCTTGGATTACTCCCGGTCTCTGCAGAGGTGCCAGACCTTGGCTGAGCACCAAGCATGGAGATTTGGTCTTGACAGATCTGTTTCTTTGATGGAGAATCGCCTGGTCTGCAGAAAATAAAAGTTGCTCTGGTTTTTGTATCACCCTTCCCTTAATGGAAACAAGAAGCCACTTTTACAGTACTCCCATAGCTTAGTACTTTTGGCATTTGAGGCTGGAATTCCCGGAAAATGAGAAGCTGAGTTCCAAGTTTAGATGTATTCCGTGATGGTTTGCATATGGGAGGGGTGGTGTGAGGTCTGCAGAGCGCATGAACAGGGCACTGGAGGATCAGCAATATGTGCCAGACACTGCACAGACCGTTTCCAAAGCCTCACTGCAGCACAGAAAACCTGAGAGCACTTTGTTTCCCTCTCCAGCACTTGTGTGGCATCAGAAGAGCTCATGAAAAAAGATTGCAAAGACAGGTAGCTCTGAGTGTGACACATGCACAGTGTGTGGTTGGGGGAATTTGGGCTCTGCACACGTAGCTGCTGCAACCTTCCTACTCACTGCTCCCCTCCCTGCCCTCCTGATCTCCCTGATCTGGAGGTGTGATGGGATCTTCACTCCTACCTTAAAATACTCAACTCACTATTGCATAGGTGGGTATCGTGATGAGGTTGTCCTTGTTGCTGTGAAGTCATAGGTCAAGCATCTCCTAACAAGGAGCCTTTATTTCCTAGCCAGGGCTGAGGAAAAAGTCTGCTGAGCTGGGCAAAAGGTGGGTGGGCAAGTAAAACCTGCAGAAGGCAGGAGCTGTTGCATCCATGTTGCAGTAAATGCCATTGTTGTTCTTTCCCTAAAGGTCACGGTCAAAAATTCACTGAGCAGATGTTTAGATAAGGAAATCCAAAGATGGAAAGAAGACAAAGAACCAGAGAAGCTAAATGGGCATTTTCAGAGTGAACTACTAGGAATATTTGTTATCCAGGTAATACAGAGCTATATTAAACATAAACAATTACATCCTTTACCTGCTTAGGATTTGAGACCAATTATGGTTATTGCAGAGAAGGAAAAGGCCAAGTCACTTGTCTAGAGTGGTAGCAGAGGTGGATGGTACAGGAAGGCTCAAAACCATGGTCTGTCTTGGGCCTGGTGTACCATGTGATAGAGGCAAATGCCTCCATAAGCTAAACAAGAAGAAAAACTGCCTTCATTCTCCCTGTACATTTTCTTCTGCATCCCCAGCAGCAGAGAGACAGGAGACAGGCTCAGTTGGTTGAGAAATGAGGAGTCTCTTTTCTTCTTCCCAGGGAATGTGCCACAGGCAGAGCTGCCCCTTTCCCTCCTCTGGCTGCCGAAGATTAGTTGAGTTTATTTTTAAAAAATAAACCTCTCATATGTTGAGATTGTTGTGATTAAATTGTTATTTAAATGCAATCTAACAACATTTAAAAGAAAAAAAAAGAAACAAAACCAAGTGTTAAATTGCCTACTTTCTCAGCTGTTTTCTAGATTTTCTTCACGCTCCTTTTGAACCTCTTAACTAAGTGTAGCTGCTTTGTATGGTGCCTGGCTCAGTTGCAGGGGGAATGCAGGGCAGCTGGGTGCAGTTATGTCAGTAAAGGATCTGCAGACTCTTTATCCAGCAAACCTGGCCTTTTTGGAGCAGGTGACATTTAAAATCGATCTCTCTTGTTTATTAGAGTATCTACAGCAGCCAGAAGCGAGCTGAGGATATCAGCAAGGCCGTGGGTGAGGAGCTGTCCCAGCGGCTGCTGAGGGAGCTGCCAGCCTTCCTGAGGAGGTGAGGTGGGGAGGGGCTGTGGGCAGCAGGGCCAGCACAGCACCTGGGCAACCACTCACCCACCTCTCCTCTTCCCATCTCCCCTCCAGCTACAGGGATGCTTTTGAAGACTTCAAGGAGAAAAGCAAGAAGCACAGATACTACAAGCCTATACTGATTGCAAATATTAACAACTGCTGCAATTTTAGGTAAGGTTTCAAAAGAAAAGGTTTTGCTCCTTCCTCTGCAGGCAACATATAATAGTGTGATAGAGGGGAGGTACTCCAGAGTGAGCAGAGGTAGGTCTATCTGCCTGCAGAAGCTTTGGAGACCTATTTGCCTGCAGAAGCTTTGGAGACCTCTGAATTTCTCTCTCTCCTCTGAGGATAGACTGTTCTGACCTGGCTGATATTTTCTTGCAGAGAATACACGGAGAAATACATGGCAGAAAAGGACAACAGTAAAGCCGATATCCTCAGCACTCTTGCTGATATTGAAAACAGTGGCTTTGATGTGCTGCTTCAACAGCTCTTTGCCCAGCTGAAGGTACTAGATCTGTGCCCCACACCCTCCTGCCCCATGGCTCAGCTGATACCAGGGCAGGGCATGGTCTCCTGCCATGCTATCTGTTGCTCAAATCTCTGATTCAAATTAGCCAAGTTCAGAAGGGACAGGACCGGTCCTAACCCACACTGCTGCCGGAAAACTCCCACTAAGCTCTCCTTGAGCTGGTCCTTAAGCCTGCAGGCAAAATGGGTGCAGTGACATAGGCATGACTGTGCAGGTGAACATAAAATCTGCTGATTGCATCTGAGACAATGGCTGTAGCAGGGAGAGTCTCAACCTTCAGCTGTTTGCTCTCCACACTGTAGGAAGCCATCACTAATGGCATGAACTGCAATTACACAGCTTTTGGCTTCCCGTTAAAGGTGACCTGAAGGGCATTATTTTTGTACTTTTGGCTTCCTTTTTTTTGTTGTTTTTGTTTGTTTATATATATATAAAACACACAATCTTTTCAAGTTAAGCAATTTTGGTGGAGGAAAAGGAAGCGTAGGAGTCAGGAATGTTCAGCCACAATCTCTCCTGCTTTCTCTGTAGAGCCTTTTGGAAGGCACGAGAGAACAAGGATGGATTTTTTTTCATTTTCGTATTTATTTGCTGTGGCTGAGAAAAAATTTGATTGAAAACATCTCATAAGGATTCATTTTTTTCTCCTGATGGTTCCGTAATTCTTTAATCAGACAAGACGGTGAGGAAAAAAATAAAGCAGAAATAATCAAAACACCTGCAATATGAACCTTTCAAGCCCTTGGTCTTCTTCATCATGAGGAACCAGGAAGGGGACACAGCCCTTTGTTCCCCTGTCCCTGTAAGGCATCACCACACACCCCTGCACAGGAGTACACGCCATGCTCTCACTACATGGGATACTCTACATGTAGAAATGACAAATACATATGTGAATAGAATTTGTTTGGGGTAACTTAGCAGATTTTCCTTTTTTCAGCCAATGTACAAGAAGTTTACAGAGAATAAGTGGGATTCCAGCAGTGAAATTATGAATGAGATCATTAAAACCACCAGCAAACATATTTCAGACTTCCAGACCTTAAAGGACCCATTTTACCATGTAAGTCCAATATTGGAGGGATTCTGGGGTGCTGAGGTTGCATTCTCAGCTTTGATCCTCTGTGACTTGAGTTGCCTTGACCTCTGGGTGAGCTGGTGAGCTGGCCTGGCATCAGGAAGCCTCTGAGGCAGGGTTTCCACCAGCATGCAGTTTACCCAGATTAGGCACATAAATCTTAACCTCCTCTGACAGAAGCAGACTCTTGCAGCTCTGCTGCACTGTTTGCCGAGCAAACCACCCCTGATGCAGAGAAAGTGCTTTAGAGACCACCCAACACGTGGCTTTATTTACAGATTTGGTTTAGCAGTTTTGAAACACAGACGCAGTCTCATTGCTCCTTTGATTGCCCTAAGGACTGGAGGAGGTGGATGCAACTGGGACAAATCCCAGAGAACTGAGCCAGAGCCACATCCTCACTGGTGCTGGACTATATATGAAATATCATCATATAAGACAATACTTGATTTCCTGTCTTTGTCTTTTTAGCAGCTGAGGCAAATAATGATGTTTTATGTGTTAGAGAGAAGAACAGGAAGAGCAGCATGAATTCCTGTTTCTCTGGACTACTATTACTCCTCTAGCACATGGAAATCTTTTCTGTGCTTTTAACTCTTCCCAGAAGGAAACAACATTTGGAAATTCCCATACTTACTAGAGCAGAGAGAAATTCTCAGCATCTAGGATGTGTTGTAACCAGACTTGGGAGGTTGGCAACCAGGGCTGTTCCTGCTGTGTAATCAACAGCAGGCATTGGTGGGGCATGTCTTACAGCATCCGGGATGGTTTTGTCCTCCATCCACACACATAGTTTGTTCTGTCCCCAAGAAAAAGAGAGCGGATGATCATTCCCTCCTCTCCATCCCACCAGGCTATCGTTGAGAAGATCCATGCTCGTTTGGTTAAAGAGTACATTGTGAGACTGCTGAAGAGGAAGGTCAGCCTGAAAACTCCAGCACAGCAGCAAACTCTGGCCCAGCACATCTCCAAGAATGCTGCTGACCTGGAAGCCTTCTGCACCAGTAATGTACGTGAGTGCACACACTGAAAAACAGGAAAATAATTCTGGAAACTTTTGTTAACCTTTTCAACTCAGCTTAATTTCCTTAGGCGGGACCTTAGGCAGAAAGAGGTCTCTAAGTGCCCATAGGCAAAAAGGCTCCCATCAGCAGCCTGCCTCTCCCTGCTTGGAGAGACATGATTTCATCTTTCTTTGTCCCACAGGCAGTTTCCTTTTGAAGGTTTATATTAATAGGGCCAGAAGACTTAGATTATCTTTTCCGGTTTCAGTACAGCGTCCATGGAGTCTAGGTTTCCTCTCACCCTTGATTTCCCCCATGCTGCAGCTTTTAGGTCAGCCAGGGGCTAAAGCAGGCAGTGTGGGGTCTGTGGTATGCAAGGAATTTCTCCACGAGAGCCACAGCTGGAACACGCCTCTCTGTCCTTTGAAATCTCCCTCCTTCCATGCCTCTAATTTTGCCTGCAAGAAAAGCTAACAGCTAAGCCAAAACCTGTCCTCTATCACCCCATGCATGTTTGATTGGAGAAGGAACAAGCTTGGGTTTCACAGTGTGGGTGGGAGTTCAGGCAGCTGCACGTTCGAAATTCCACTGATCAGGAAAAAGCTCCGGTTGGGGCTTCTACCCAGTTTTGGCAATACCTGGAGATTCTAAAGGCAGGGTTGTGTTTGGAGCTGGGGCAGAGCAGCATGTGGCAGTGACTTACCTGGCCCATCAGACCTTATTAACACACCAGGCAGTGCAGAATCCCAAAGAAAGGGAAATGAGCCAAGAGAATCTGCTGAGGTGGATGTGGAAGTCTCAGTGTTATGGCAAACCACACACTACTTGTGTAAGAGGATTAAAAATCAAAAAGCTACTCCAATTTTTCCAAGGCTGCCTCAGGTGAAAACAATAAGGCACGTAAAATCACTGATGTGTCTTTTCCTCTTGCCAGGAAACAGCCTCAGGAGCCAGTTCCCAGGGTGGGGGGAGGTTTGCATTCCCATAATATCCTGCTAACCACTTTCTCTTCTCACAGGGATCTCAAGCCACATGGCTTAATTCAGCACTCCCCAAACTGGCTGAAATAATCCGACTTCAGGATTTAGGTGCTATTAAAATTGAAGTTGCAACACTCGCCAAAACATACCCAGACATCCGGTAAGAGATGCTGAAACAGATTTGCTAATACTCATATGAAATTTTAATTGAGCCAGAAAGCAGTCAAATATGAATATAGGTGAGGTTTGTTTAGCCTGAGCCTATAAACCTGGGTGGGGACTGCCTTGCAGGCTGTGGCAATCCCAGTGCTATCAGAAAGCAAAGGAAGATATGAATAAAAGCCTATTGATATATTCCAAATTCTGGCCTGATTTTCTCCTTTACCTTGGAGATTCCCTTCCCTACCCCAAACATCCCAGGACAGTGCAGGGTCTTGTGTAGGACTGACAGATGCTGAGCTGGCACCCACAGGGGACATCAGCATGTGCCACAGGGTGGGAGCCACATCCTGGTGCAATGGCCCTGACATGTGGAGGTGTGTGGGAGGAAATAACACCTGCCCCTTTCTCTTCCACAGCAAAAGGCACCTGGAAGCGTTCCTGCACATCAAAGCCAATTTGTCACGCAGTGAACTCAAAAGCATCCTGGGCTACTTGGCGGACACCACAGCATCCACACAGCCCAGGGCCCCGCTCTTCTCCAACATAAACGTGTCCTAGACCAAGGCTTGCCTTGGCACCACCCCGTGCTGGACTGTGGGGTGAGCTGGGATGGAGACCATCTCCTGGAGCAATGCATGGCACACACTGCCATCTTTTCCTATGGAAAGTGCTTTGACCCAGTCTGGTGCTCAGCATCTCTGTAGGAATCATCGTCCTTCATGTGGGGCTGGGCACAGGGTGCACCCATGAGAGGTGCAGTGCCTGCAAGGGCTGGGGCTGCTCCTCACACCAGTCATGGATTTTCCCTGAGGTCTCCTTGGTGTCACCACATTCTCTGCCTGGACACAGCCCTGGTGCTCTGAATTCCATCTACCTCTCAGGGTGCCACAGAAGCCACATCACAGACCAAGCAAGCACCTCCTGTGTAGCTTTTTGTCTTCTAAGGAAAGGAAGGGAAACAAGGACTGAAACCAACATTCAGATATGCTGGAGAAGTCCCATGTGGACATGCTTGCAATCCATCTGCCTTCCTCAGAGTCAGGCAGGGCAGCTGTGTTAGGCTGGTGGGAGAGGCACAAGGTTTGTGGTGAGGAGGAGCTGCAGCTCAGCTGTGGCAGGGCTCCTGCCAGCCCCCTTAGAGCAGCTGCAGGCTCTGACCTAGGGCAGCAGCACTGCCCAGGGCCTTGGGGTTTCCAATGGAGAACTGACCCTGGAGAGCATGTGCTTCCTTCACCTCTGTGAGGTGGGAGCACCTGGGCCCCTGGCAGCCAGCCCCTCTGCAGTGACCCCATCCAGTGCATCTGCATGGAGGGACCCCTCAAAGAGAGGCAGGGAGCAAGCTGCCTATTGCAATGGATTGTGTGGGTTAAGCCAGCATCTGGTAAAGCACTTTGGATATTACTGAAGTTGTCCTATCAAGGAGAGGACTTCCAGACCCCATTAACAACATGGGCTTTGAATGGGGTGTGGAAGTGGTCTCAAATACCATCAGTAGATACTGAGTACCCTCTATGTGTCACTATTCTCCTGCTCACTCTTTCCCCTCTTGCTGTGAGGTAGATATGTTGTGAAAACACAAATGGGTCTCTTGTGAAACTGTGTTTCGTTTCTTACAGCACATGTTTTTTGGGAACCTAATCAGTTGCCAGAACAGCACTGAGTATATTTGGAGATCTTTTCCTTCTGTTTTCCTGTTTCAACTTTTGCATCAGTCTGTGAAATGTCAGTCCGGAAGGAAGATGTCTG
The DNA here is from genome assembly GCA_013400855.1 of Buphagus erythrorhynchus. Lineage (NCBI taxonomy): Eukaryota > Metazoa > Chordata > Aves > Passeriformes > Sturnidae > Buphagus > Buphagus erythrorhynchus. Next base: position 18,204 of record VZTT01042105.1, on the reverse strand, counting down.
ATGACTGTGCAAACTATATAATGTATTTATATGTATATGCAGTATATCACTGGTGTATTTTTGCACCCAACGTTATTTTTCTCAGTTAGAGATACTAATTTGCAATGTTTATAATAAACAGTATTCAAATATGCTAGAGAAGTGACTTATTTATACTGTCGCTGGCTGTTGTTTACTGTGTTGCCACAGCTATATCCTCCTTCAAAGGGCCATTTCTTCCAGCTTGCTCTGGTGAATATCACCCACTGATTCCAAGTAGGGGGTCTTGCTGGACTATAAACAGGTTGGAAAAGCATTGCTGATGCCCCTGTAAGACATTCACTGAGCACGGTGGGCTGCTTACTAGCAGTGGCCAGTGGCACACGCTCAGAGGGGTCTTCTGCCAACAGATCCTGTGACAAAATTGTGCCCGAAATGAAAAACAGTGCTTTGGTTTTAGTCTGCTGCCTGGCCACAGGCAGCAGATCACAAATCACCCTCTCCTTCCTTAAGCACACTCACACAAAATTCACATAGACACATGGGTTAAAAAATTATTATTTAAACACTCGTCTCAGCTACAGTTTAAAGCCAAATGCCAAAATGACTTCTGACTGTGCTCAGCACTCATGACAACTGTTACCTATTGAGTAACATTTTCTTTCCCAATTAGTGAAAGGTCATTTATTGCTATAAAAATATGTATTTTGATTTAGAGATCTGTTAAAGGCCTACGGAAATGCATCATACAAGCAATTGCACTGATCTTAAAAAAAAAAAATACAGCAAAGTAAGTGCCTAAAGGGAAACAGTATCTATTTATATACCATAATTAGCATGAGTAGGAGAAAATCGTTTGCATACACATTTTATAAGCCATATGGAAGTGCATTGTGCAATTCTCTTCATCCTGCTATAAAACTCCAGCTTTCATCTCTAATGAGCCCAGGAAACTAATTTATTTATCTTCCTGTATGACTCGACATTTACAATGGCATTTATTTATAGGTGGCATATTACACATAGCCAGGTAGTTTCAGGAGGTTGCACAAATGTCTTCTAATAACAGTGTTAGTTCAATATGATAAATAGCACTTCTAAAAACTAAGTAAATAAAATTCTCTGAGGTCACTATGGCTCGATTTTCTTGTTGATGCAACCTCTGCTGATGCTGATGCCTGCCCCTCCTTGGAGGCAGAGAAGATAGCCAAGATTTAAAAAAATAAGAACAATTTTACAGAACAATTAGGAAAGCTAGTTCCTGAGCACAGCTGTTGTGGCATTATGTGCTTTCCTTGTTTGCTATCATCAGTGTCCTCAGTACATCAATGCACAAGAGCCACCACACTGGGTACAGGCTGAGCTCAGACATAGACTCACACATGCTCCTGGTTCCCTACCCATCCATCCCACCTGGCATTTCCATCATTTGACAGAAGACTTGCCATTTGCAGTGCAAAAGATGCAAGGACAAAACCACAGCATAGCAGGGGGTGGTCTGAGGCATTGCTCCGGCTCCTGCTCCTGTAGTGTGCCAAGTCCCCAGGGACACCTGAGGAGCCTCTGCCCTTTCTGCAGGGGAAGCCAAAATCTCCAGAGAGCTCACAGACTCTCTGTGAGTGTGATGGGAAAAAAAAAAAAAAAAAAAAAAAAAAAAAAAAAAAAAAAAAAAAAAAAAAAAAGCAGGAATGTTTTGTTAGAGCCTGCTGAGAAACTTTGGGAACTGCTGACCTGGAAATGAAGGGTTAAGAAGCCAGAATGCGAGTAATTCCTTCCCTTTGAGCCTGTATCCTCTCTCTAAAATCCACTGAGAAATGACAGCACTGGACTAAAGGCCACAGGATTCACTGATGTGCTGATTTTAAGAGAGAGATGCACCAGAGCAAAGTGGTTTGGTAGGTGGGCTTTTCCAGGTGGACAGTCCTGATCTCAGTGATGTGCCACATTCCTCACCTGCTAATTGCTGTAAAGCAGGAAATGTATGTGCAATTACATCTTCACCAAGGATGTGGCAACAATTTGCCAACATCCATTTTCAAATCCTGCATTTAGCATAGCTAATACAAACTTTAATAGAAGAAAACTTGGAAACCCTGATCCAATGGGAAGAGACCTGAAGCCTGGCAGTGCATGGAGCATCCCAGAGGAAATGCACCTGCAGTGAGTGGGACAGCAGCACCTCCTTCCCAACAGGAATTAGAGCACACAGGCTACAAGTCCTGCATCTCCCAGGATGGTTTCACTTGCTGCTCCATCACCTGCCTCCTGCTTGGGTCAAAAGCCAGTACTGGGGACCAAACAGACAGGAGGACCAGGAAGGAAGGATGTTTTGCAAATGGGCTAGAGGTAAGTGAGCTTGAGTGTGGCTCTAGCAAAATCATGCTCTCCTGTGCTGTAGATTGAAACCCATGAGAGTAACTGCTGCCTTCCTGCATGACTTAAAAGAGGATGTGGCCACACCACCACACTGATATCCTTAAAACACAAAATAGCTTTCCTGTAGCCACAATAATAGAGATGGCAGCTAATGTTGGGGGATTTCAAGAATTACTCATCAATGCAGGAAACATGGATTTCCACCCTAGCAAAGAAACTAATCCATAGTGATGGGAAGAGAGGTGAATCCCACTTCCTAGCAGGAAACCAGAAGAAATGCAATGGAGCAGGCACACACATTAGGCTGTTCAGGGGCATGTTACAGAGGAAAAGTTAACTGGGTTTTTTTAAAGCAGTATGAAGTTTTTAAGGTTACTGTGAAGTGAATGTTCACACCTGCTGGGCACCATTTCTCCTTTCTACCAGGGGCTTTCTCCTCTAGAAATCAGGTTTTAAAAACTCCTTTCAAACTGACCAGCTTGGAGGCTTCCCTACAGAGACATTTTTCATCTCTTCTCTGGGTCTTTTCCTCAGGTATTCAGTTCCTTCTTTCACCTCTTCACAAGTCTCCTGATGTCTCCCAGCACTACCCAGCAAGGCCCTGGAACAACATTCTCCCAATTCTCTCAACCTTCCAGCAGATGGGGCACACCAGGGCAAATTATGTACCAGTGCCCAGAAAAACCATCATTCGAGGTCGAGGAATTCAGTGCTATTTATCCAAGTAATTTTTATCCAAATAGGACAGAGCACTTGAGCTGTAATAACCCTCATAATGGACTAGAAAACTCATTACTTAGCAGAAAAGCTGAGCTCTCAAAAGTACTGCTCTCAAATGGGAGGAGGTTATAACAAGCCCTTAGGTAGAACAATATTGGTCCTGGAGTCTTCGAGAGATTTTGAGCCCTATCCCAAAGGCGTGAGGCCAACCCCCAAGTCCCACTGGCAAGAGCAGTGTAGTGGAGAGCTCAACCAAGTGCACAGTTTAGAGAAAACAGCAGGATAAAGTTAACAGTGCTATGTCCTAGTTAACAGAGGGCTGTCTCTGCTCTTTGGTTTCATTGCAGCCCCCTTTACACCAGTGCTGTAAGAAGGCGTGAAAGCCATCTGAGCTGTGGGACAAGGACTGTCATCTTCATGCTGCTGCACATCAGATCACTTGTCTTAGCCAAGGTCCCATCCCCAACTTCACTCATTGTGACACAGCCCCTTCACAATCTGCATGGGGCTATAACAAACCAAAAACCTTGGCTGAAGCTACCCACTCCCCCTGTTTGACATGTGGGGAGTGCCAGAGGTATTTCCAATGCCCCAAGAGAGGCATTCAGCCCAGCAGGATTCTGGCAGCCACCTGCTTGTGACAAACTTGTGCAGACAGTCCTGGACCACACCAGCTTTGAGGCAAGTGGGTGTGAAGGGAATGTCACCTGTAGAGGTCATGCTGCATTCAGAGGTGTCATTGCTGTCCTGCCTGAATGTGAGTAGTTTGCAGAAAGCAGCTCTGAGCAGCATTGTGTCTCTCCTCCAAGATGCACAAAGACCCCTCCTAAGATTTACTGGTAAAGAGTTAATAAAAAAGAGGAGGAAACTCTTGTGCATGCTGTGTGAGCTAGACCTACTGCTGGAGCAGCCTTGGCAGCATACGAAGATATCACAGGTAACATCCTCAGGTTAATCCTGGAGCTGGCAAAAAAAAACCCAGCATGAGTAGTAATCCAAATAACCTTCGTTGTATGTCAGTAAGGGAAACACAGGAGGCTGCAGAAGCAGAGACTGAGGTGGGAGAGCAGCCTTCAAGTATCTGCCATGCCTCTGGACATGTTCAAAAACCTTCTGTAGGTCTTTGTTTAACTGTCCAGCTCAGCATCCCATTCAGATCCATTAAAAATATCACCAAGACTAAAGTATTACTGTGGAATGCATGAACTGCCCAAGCTCCCATTTCTGTTTGATTTGATTTCTCTACGAAGCTTCTCTCAAAGGGCTCAGATTGCATTTACTTGGGGAATATTTTGTCAGATCAGCATGTACAGCATGAAATCAATAGCAGCTTTTGAAGAAAGACCAGATTCATGCATTGTCCAGAACAATCTTTTCAGCCAACTTTTCTTGGGTGGAAACCACACTTAAGAAAAGGACAAGTTCTACCTTTCTTCAACCTACCTCAAAACCCTCCCCTCAATGTTCTCTGTAGAGCACAGGCAGAACCCTGTCTCTCCATGTAACATTATCTTTGTATAAAAGCCTATTTCTGTACAAAATAACACTGCATCTATCCAGATATGATGTTATTCTTTCCAGTGTAATTTTCTACTATCTCATATGAACAACTCTATATTGCAAGCTTCAGCTTATTATTCAAAATTATAAATTGCCCATTTTCATACATTTCAATATGGCTTGAATTGAAAAGCAAATTCCTGCTTTCAGTAGTACATGAGCAATGCTTCCATGTTAATGTGTGCAAATTATCATGAGGAGAATCAACACACAGCAGATTTCTGCAATCTGTTTACCTCTCTATACACAGAAATATCCTCTGTAGGGGTGCTTTCCAGGCAGATATGGAGGCAATAAAATCTACAGGTTTTTGAGAGCAGATAACTGGAATTGTGACGAATACATAGATAATCTCTTAGTCAAAGGCTTGTGCATCACACATGCACACAGTGCCCCCACACAGATGCTACTGCCATAACAACTGTTTTTCTTACAGACACTGTATCCAGCTTTTTGCCCAGTTTCAGCCCTTCAAAGAACAGTTTGCTGGAAATTCAACACTTTTCCTCCACAGAAAGTGGGCAAATCAGGATATTTTGTTTGGCAACTCAAACCATGAAGTCTGGGATCCAAGAGCTGGTTGTGCTGATGTGTGAAATCCCCTTTCTCTTCCCATGCTCTGCCACAACGTAGGCTTAGATGAGTCCCAGCATGGGTTTTGGTTATATTCCTTCTGCTAACTTTCTCTGCAAGGAAAATATCAGAGAACTGGGGCCATAAAAGCTCACAGTGTTGTAGGAGCTTTAACTTATTATGACAGAAATATAAACAACATGCATAAGACTTTTCTGTCCTGTCCAAGTCCATGAGACATCAAGAATCTCAGTGTTTCTCATGTGCTGCTCCTGCCTGATGTAAAAAATTACCCAAAAACCAGAAAACACGCTATCATCTTACAATCTTTACTATTGCTACTTCCAGTATTCAGGACTGTCAAATAGGCAGTCCTGAAATTCTGAAGCTTTTGCTGTACAAATATATGCAGAGTATGCCCAAATGGGCAAGTTGGATGTCAGAGACTGAGATAACTGCTCTCTTGAGCCAGTGATGAGCTATGTGGTCAGTTTTTTAGGTGTTTTACCTGTGTGTTATTGGGGCAATCTGTGAGATCTGGTGCAAGAGGTGTTCTTCTTTAGGACAGGCTGAGAAGTCACCAGGGCCAGGGGCAATGTCACCTCTCCTAGCAGCAGAGTTGTTTGTCAGACAGATGCTGAGGGAAGTCTCTGCCTACTTGTGTAAGATGAGAAACAACCAGCACTGCAATCCTGTGTTTGTCCATCTCCTTGATAAGGAGGGAACAAGAAGAGTTCCCAGGAGAAAGGTGAGATATGTCTGGACATCCTGGGAGGATATCAGAGGAGGATGGTTGTGCTGTGGAAGGGAAGGGTGACGTAGCACTAGCACCAGGAAGGGAACCCAGAACTGGTCTCTGAGCAAAGCTCTTTAAATACTGCCTCTGTCAGAGGTTCCTGATGGGCACAAACCACAGCACAGGAGCAGGAAGAGGCAGGAAGTCTCTCTGGTGGAGCATTCGTGCAGGTTGTGACTCTGGCATGCCTTTTGTAGCTTCAGTTCCATCTCTCATGACTACAAGCCATGGAGTTCTCAGGTGCAACTACATATGATGAACACCTGGCTGTGCTTGTGTTCTGAATTTCCCCTGGCTTGGGTGACTGCAGTGTGAGGTGACTGGGTAGCAATGGGCTATCCCAAAGAGACCACAGCATTCCATCTCCAAAGACACAACAAAACCACACTCAGGGACTGAAGCACTGTAACACAGTGTACAGCCCAGCTCCCCTAGATACTCCTAGCCAAGGGCATGACATATGAGGTCAGCAAAGGTATCTCCTGGGGGCCTGGATGTGGGTCTCCAGTACACAGCACGAGCTAGGGGCAAGTGCCTGGACACAGACAGAGCCACAGGAGGGACATCAGAGCTGTGAGTGAAAGCCAGGGAGACACAGTCTTCAAGGTCAGATGATGACCAGCCTAGGACGTGTGGGTCTATATTTGGCAGTGATGCAATCAGCTGGAAACATATACTCATTTTCCCTTGAACCGTAGGCAAGGCAACGGCTGCCAGAGCTCACATAAGCACCATCAGTGACAGATGATATGTTGTCAATGTTCAGACCATCTGACTCTCCTGTGTTTCTGTTCTCTTTAATGCATTTTCATTTCTCTTGGAAAAACACAAGAGAAGAATGGGTTATTGTAGTTGTTGGGTTATGGATTTAACTTTTTAGAAGTGGTGGAAATACGACATAGTTACGTGGTCCCTCTCATGGTAGGAAAATAGAGATGAGTTTATTTTAAAACACACTGTTTAAGTAGAGTTTTTTGTAACATTAAAGAAAGGATAAAGCTGATTGGTGTAGAGAGAGAGACACCTCTTTCCCATGTTTTTTGTATGTACTTAACAGGTGTTTATCTTTGTTATTAATTCTTTTGTTACGTTTACATTAGATAAAGTGGCTAGCTTTGGGAAAGAACCCTGGCTAAGCCTGAGAAAACTCGGACTGGAAAAACTCTCACAAGAGGTGTTTCTGGGCCTATGGCTACAGGTTATTTCCCACCCCCTATATAGTACCAAGCATGGCAAGAAATGGTGTGGTGTCTCCACATGAAGCAGAGCTTTCTTTTTCCAGAAAGGATTTCTTCATCAGCCTGCAAAGCTTCAGTGCTGTCAGCCACAGCTGTGCTGCACACAGAAGCCAATCTGAGGCCAGAATTCTATTGAGGGTGAAGATGCAGGTAACTGTGTGACAAGCCAAAACTGAGCTACATAGCAGGAGAACATGGAGCAAGGAGTGCCCTACACTGCCCTCCTCTGCCATAGGAACCACAGCCCTGCAGACACACCTTCACCAACCTGTAAGTAATCAGTCCCACAAACAGAAAATCGTCCTAAACTCAGCCCTGCCTTCAGTCACAGCATCCAGAAAACAGAGGCCCTACTTGAGCTGCTTGGCCAGAACTCTTTCCTAGCCCTGATTTTAGCTGCCATCTACCCAGATCAAAGCATTTTCTTTAAAGCAGAGATGTGTTTCTCAGCATAGGACTGCTCTCCCATCTGTCCTTCATGCAGCTAAATTAAAATAATGCCACTAATGAAGGTCATCAAGCATCACTTATCACCTCTTATAGCCAGATCAAACACTCTAAATGCTGCACATTATGAAGATCGGGAGGGAGCAGGAAGGAGATGACCACAGAACCAGAGAGTGTTCACATGCACTGCACAATGCTAGGGCAGAAACGTCCATGACTTACACCAAGCCAGAAATATGCTGAGCTGTATCTGCTGGGGTATCAGGAAACCATTCCCAGTGGGCATTGATCCTGCTGGCACAGGATCAGCTGATGGACTGGAGACCATGGGGATCAGCAGCTTCCATCCCCACAGCGTCCTGACGGATGTTTCTACCTTGCTTACCTATGACAACAACCCACCTAAGTCAAGAAGGAAAGGAAACAGAGGAATGAACTGTGTTTGTGCAGCGTGGAGAGCTGGTCATGGGGACCTTGGAAAGTGCCCTGTTGGTATCTGGTGCTCACTGCAAGATGTGAGCACCAAGCTTCCTCTTGAAGCCAGTGTTGGTCCCAGAGGGGGCCTGGCAGCTCTGGAAAGCAAACCAAACTTTCTCATTTATCACATGGAGGAAACAGATAATTAATTCATCAGTGGTGTGAACTTTTGAAATCCCCAATGTGGCTGCTCAGCTGTGAAGAAGAAGAAACCTCTGCAGTGGGAGCCCAGGTAGCAATTGCACATTTGTCTAAAAACTCCTCCCAAGTGCTACCTAGAGAGATCCTGATGGCCAAACAGAGCTCAGAGGTGCACAAGGAGTTCATGGCAGCTAAACATCCCTCAGACCAGCAGCTGCACAATTGCTGTCCTCAGCTTCCCTGGCAATCGTGGGTGCTGTGTTTACCCTGCAGTGAACCAAGACAGATGGCAATTTCATCAGCCCAGGAATGCACATGCCCTCTCAGCCCTTGGTCTCATGATTCCTGTGCTCTCTCACTTTCCTTTCCTGCTCAACACACTCTCTAGCCTGTATCTCTGTGGGGAATAGGCCATTTTGGTCCCCAGCCAAGCCACCTTTCTTAGCACAAGAGCTGTCCAGTGTGTCTGGCAGAGCAATAAACACATATATCATCGTGTCCCGGTCCAGCTGACATCACAATGTGTGTCCAATGGGTCAGCCCACATCAAGCCAAAAATAAGGACATAAGCATTATTTTTATTGGCTTTCCTCCACACAGTTGAATTGTTTGCTTCACTTTGAATTTGTTTGCTTTAACTTTCTCCTCATTACAAAAAAACATTGGCAAGAGGACTTTGAGTAATCTCAAGTCTCCTTAACAATGGGTGGTAGAAACCAGATGCAAACAGCCTGTATAGTTCAGTCTAAGACCTGCAAGTTGGCTCAATGTAATACAATCCATATTTCCATACCTATACTTGTTTTTAGCTACACAAGTGATTTTGAGTCACTTTTTTTCTGCATAGATTTAAGCACATGGATAATCGGGACAGGACTGGCCTTAAAAATCTTTGCTGCAAGGTGCTGCCTGCTTTATATCTCCAGTGCAAAGCACTTGCCTGGTACCACTGAAACATGCTTCAGCTCCAATGTAAATGGAATCAAGCCAAGCCAAAAAATTCTTCAAGAAGTGGACTACACTATTTTTCAGACAGATGCACAGTAATAGCCCTGCAGAAATTGCACTCTGCTCCCATCAACTCAAGCCCCATTGCTGTTTCAGTGGGAGAAGAGGTTCTTGCCCTTGGCTCCCCTTGGACCAAGCATCTATTTAATTTAGATGGTCCCTTGTGCCCTGGATCAGAGCTCAGTGATGAGTGCTTATTTTGTCTCTGCACTGGGAAAAGGGGCTGTTCTGCATTTTACAGGGCAGGACATGAAACACAGATGTGGCCGGCCCTAGAACATGTCGTGGACTCGCAGCTGGTTTTTGAGCCCAGGCTCAAAGGTCCCCGGGCACCAGGAACCAGCTTTGGCCACCAGACCAGCTTAGATTTTCAATCAGGCTAAGGCAACAAGTTTGGAAATGGAGCAAACTCTCCCACCACCCTCCCTTCTGACATCTACTGCGCAACACTTGGGGCATTGTGATGCAAAAGACGCCAGCAAGGAGATGCAAGATGTGACTTGGAAAGTCCCAGTGTTGCATGTTGCTGGGGCATGGACATGGCAGAGAGCATCCCTGCAGGAATTCTGGGTCTTGCATTCCTTCCCTGACCACCATGAATGGCTGGGTTTTGTTTGCTTTTTTCTTCAACCGTTGCAAAACTGATGTGGCAGGGACAGCAGTGCAAATGAGGAATGGACAGCTCATGAATAGTGCAAACCACTCTAATCACACTTCATGGATGGTTTCAATTGTTCTGGACCACAGCCATTCCAGGACTCTCATTAGACGATGCTGTTACCATACACTGCCACCATTCTTGTTCACCTCCTCTCCTCCCAGCACCTCTATCATCATCCCTGACCAGATGCATGATGGAATCTGTGTGAAAAATGAAGACTTGACCTGAAAGAGCTGTTTCTGCTCCAGCATGATGAAACACACCTCACCACACTTGCAGAAGGACCTAAAGATAGTATTTGCCTTCTGCTCTTCTGGCCCCATACGTCTCTGCTGCCTACCTGGTGCCAGTCTCACCTTTAAAAAAAGTCATATCCAGGGAATAACAGAAATGGCGGTCACAGGAATCAGAGAAGATGTAAAGATCCTGCAGTATCTTGTTGGTGCAGCAAGACCACAGGTCTGCCACAACAAGTCTCTTCCCCCACATTTTCCCTGTTGCTGAGTAGATAGTTCCAATTTTTCTCTTTGTTTCAGTTTCACTGAAACAAGTTTCATTCAGTCCAGTTTAATTTCTCTATCTGAAAGTTTCCAACCTCGAACAAAGTCAGTGAATTCTTACCACAGGATTTAACATCAAATTTTCCATTCTCCCTGACCATGTCTGTTCATGTTGAGACAGGATGGCTGTGGTACTCCCTGTGCTTCCAGAGACTAGCTGAACCTGCATCTCAATCAACACAGGTTAATTGGCCAGAAAACATGGGGCAACTATTTGTGCTGGGAAAAGACCAGGCTACAGAAGGCCATTAGGTCTTGAAACACTGTATTTTCCTACAGAAGGTTAGCTCCAGGAAGTCAAAGCTTTGAGACAGAATTTTCTTCCCGGAGCTCTTTGGTTTATGCCAGAAAGGGGCTCGTCTTGCTGAAGGCTGGTTGTCACAGCCCTAGAGGTTTTACTTCATTTGTCAATTAGCTTTTGCAGACTGCAACAAGCAAGTTTTTAACTACCTTACAGAAAGGAAGGGACGTAGAAAGGTCATTGTGCTCTTGGCCAAGGAGAACAACCCAGCCAAGCCAGGCTAGATGAAAAAACCCAAATTCAACCTCATGCCCGAGGGCATCTGGCCACCTCCACTCCTGCTCAGGGCCTCAGGACCCACAAAAAGAAACTCTACAGCTTTGGAATAATTTTGTTTCTGATGGCTCCTAGAAATCTGGCAATTTAAATCACTTTCCTATACTCAAAGTTGTCTGCATCTCACTCTGGAAGGCCTCCCTGGAACCCATGGGCTTTGCACTGCTGTAAGCCAACAGCAGGGGCCAGCCCCACGTGGGACACATCAAGAGAGGGTGACTGTCACATGAACAGCAGCCCCAAACATGTGCAATCCCTCCCACTCACAAATGGGTCATTTCCCCACCACAACAAAAATTACTGTTTTTACCATTAAGTAACCCCAGAAAATTATCTGTTTTCTTCAGCTATCATCCGCGTGTCATTTCCACAGACACACTTACTCTCTGCCACAATGTTCCTCTCACATATTGATTTCTGAATTTGAAAAAAGAGCATCTACAGGATGTAAAGCTGGGGACCCTCTCTGAACTCACAGCTCTAGCTTCAAAGCCTATCTGCTTGAAACTGTGTGAACAACCTCCAGGATCATCAGAAGGAAGGAGGAATGCCATTGTCATGAGTGTTGTGGGTTCTCCCTATGGGCTGTCCTCCAGACCACATCTGGGACATCCCTGGTGTAAGGCAGCAGCCTCACCAGCAAGTCCTCATCTGCCATTCTGTGATTCTTATGGAACAAAATTCAAAACACTGGGGACGACAAAGAGGGAACCATCTGCCCTGAGATGCAAAGCTCAAATGTAATGTGTGGAAGGAGAAAGAGCAGGGCTGTGATATGCTTGGACAGACAGGTGTCAAAGACTTAGGAAACCTGGCAGATCTGTCTCCTTTTGCAGCAGATTCAAGTGGGAAAGGCATAAACCTGTTGGGCGAGCCTTGGAGGAGCACAAAGCATCAGTATCCCCATTGCAGTGTGGCTCCATGCCTAGGAAGTGTCCTTCACTGGAGCAGGGATCAGCAAGTCCCCTCCAGATCAGGGTCTGGAGGGTGGCAGGCACAGACCCTGCAGCAAGGGCAGCCCTTGGATTCCTTCAAATAACCTAGAAGACACCCACAGAGTCTGGGCCCCTGTGTCAGGTGTCACCAGCACCTGGCAGGCACCTTTGTGGCCTGTCTCATGGTGATTCACCAGGGAAGAACCAGCCCAGCTTGGCACCTGAGCAACCCCCAGGGGTTCTGTGGGGGCAGCAAGGGAGCACAGGGGAGAGGCTGTAGCCTACTGAGGTTTCCAAAAGGCATTTGGAAAGTTCTTGCCATAGGCTCAGAGAGAAACTGGCGAGCAATAGGTGAGAGGTTCTCAGAAGAACAATTAACAGAGCAAAGATGAGAAATAAGTCACAATTTTCATATTGGAGGGCTGTTCTATGCAGGGTTGTGCTGGGATGTCTGCAGAAACCTGGGCAAGGTGGACAGGCAGGTGACAGCTGTTGCAGATGACACCAAATGGCTCATGGCAGTAAAGGTGACCTTATGATGCTTAGCAAACAGGTGTTCAACTGGCAGAGGAGATTATGTAAAGGGAAGCAAATTCTTGTTTTACATACAAAACAGGGGAGCCAAATGAGACCCTGGGCATTAGATAACATTTCTAGCTCTGTAGAAATGTTACCTAATACAAGGAAGACAGAAGAAACTTAAATTAAATGTGAGAAGTTACTAAGGCGGGGGGGGGGAGCGGGGAAGTGAACAAATCTGGAGCAGAAAATCATGTCATAACAAAAACTCATGGCAGCCCCAGCTCAAAAATTGTGCTGTTTGAGTCCCTCCACCTTGAAGAGGCGACAGCAGAGGAGAAGGTCCAGAGCAGAGACATGGCAGAGCTTCTGGATGAGCAGGACAGGACTCTTCAGGCTGGAAATGGGCCAGCTGAGGATGGGAGTCTGCAGAATAGTGGAAGACTAAATAGGATGGAAAGAGGAAAACATTCTTCCCACACAAGAGGTATCAGATGAAGACAGTAGGTGCATAACCCAAAAACAGAAAACAGAAGCTTTTTTTGCACAAGGTGTAATTAGGCTGCAGCAGCTCCTGCTGCAGGATGCTGCGGTTACTAAAAGCTCAGTTGAAAGCAGGAAACAGCCAGGGATGGAGAAGGGACAGGAGGAACAAAACAACATTGAGTGCTCTCATGTACAGACACTGCTCTGGCTCAGGAAATGTGTAAGCTGAAAAATGTTGAGGTATGGGAGAGTATAAGAGAGTAGATCGTGCCTCTCCCACCTCTCCAGCTATCTCTGGGCATCTGTTCTTGACACTGGCATGGAGAAGATGCTGGGCTGGAGAGATGTTTGACTTGAGCCATGCTGCCATCCTGCACCCACTCCCAGATGCCCCAGATGTTTGAGGTTTGCAGATGTGGTCATTTGGCTTCATACTATCTGAAATTTGTGTTTGCTTTAATAATTTTGGTGTAGTGCCCAGAGATTCAAGAGAAGAAGTAAGTGACGCTGTGAAAGGTCACCCTCATTGCCAAACCTCATTTTCAATTCCAAAAGCAGTGTAAGAAGTCACATTGGTAAATCAGTCTTCTCATATTTATTCACAAAAATGGCCTTCTGTTCTCTTTCTTCTTGCCACCCAGTAGAAAAACAAAACAAAGGTGATGCTATGTTAAAGATAGAAAATGTCTTTACAAGAGATCCTTTATAAATTCCATAAATCGCACTTATTAATTCCAGTCAACTTTACCTCATAAAAAACTCTCAAATCTTTTTGCCCTAGACTAATGGAAGCCTGGAGCTCTGCCTAATGTCCTTGTGTGCAGCTGGGACATGTGTTTATTCTTCAGTCATTTCAACAAGAACAAACATCCCAAGCAAGCACCACTTCTTGGTTCAATGACTTGAGAAAACAGGGCCTTGTGGGAAATTCCAGCCTTGCCACAGCCTCTTGAGAGGCCTTGCTTTCCAGGAAGCGACACAAAAATGTAGGTCCTTGATGCCAGCATGCCTCAGACTGGGAAGGACCATTCAGCGACACAAGGAAAGAATTCCTGTCCTTCTATTCTGCTCTTATCTGGTCCCTGGTAGGGACTTTATCCCACATGGTTTGGGGTGAAGAAAAAGACTCCTGCCTTTGAGGAGATGCAAACCCCTCTAGTCTATTATGTTTTCCCTCTATTTGTTTTCTCTTTCTCTTAGTACAAGAGGTCAACGTTACAAAAGTACAGATGTGTCCTTCACCCCAGCTCTCTGGTCCATCCACGTCCCTGTTGCACCGTGCTTGGGAAGACACTTGCCAAAGTCCACACAGCCGCCACCTCCTGTTCATTTTCAGGCAGGTGAGAAGTGATGCTCCATTACACATAAGCACTTACACAAGCTGTAAGTCAGTTTGGCCTGGCCACGGGGCTCACAGGGTGACACCACTGCTGGAAGGGGGCTCTGGAGGCTCCACTCCCCCTTCCCATTCAAAGCAGGACCATTGCCAATACTAGCTCAGGTCATCCTGTGGTTTTGCCTAGAGAAGTCTTGAACAACCTTCAGGCAGCAAGTCTGCCATCTCTCTGGGCTGAATCCTCTCCTAGGGAAGAATTTTTTCCTTGCTGTTGAACCTGAACTTTCCAAACTATAACCTGTGCCCATTTTCCCTTGGTGTATCACCTGCTGATACTGAGAAAATTTTGACTCTGTCACCATCATAACCACCCTTCACATGGCTTACTGTCAAATTGTCCTTTATCTTCCCTCTTGCTAGGTTAAGCAAGCCCAGCTTCTGCAACCTCTGTTCATGGTCTAGACCCATCCACTGAACCCTCTACTGACCGCAGATCCATTACTGGAACATGTCTCTCCTGCATGCAGGCATGGAGTGGAGACTTCAGTGGAGATCCTCCTGGCCAACAACAGTGCCTTTCCAAAAACAGTGGCTGTTAGAGGACAGGCATTGTGTCCAAGCCCCCTGACATCAGTTCCAAGCACAGCCCTGGGGGAGATGCTGGAGGTGTCAGCCCAGACTGGGGAACAGTCTTTGCTCTTGGTATCGAAGTCTCAGCACCTCAGTGGCACAGCAGTGCTGCCCTGCCCGTGCTGGCAGAGCTTGGCAGTCCCAGGAGAACCTGGCCAGCCCAGGAATTGTCCCCAGCCCTCACTNCATCTAAATGAACCCAGAGTGCTGTTCCTCCAGTGCAGTGTTCTGTCATTTGTCCACAAATGAAAGAACTGGGATCTGGATTTTCCAACTAAATTACTCAGGCCACACTCTGCCTTTGTTGGTAGCTACAGCCCTGCTTTGACATGGTGCTTAAAGCATGCTGAAATCTGAGCTTGTGTCATGTCTGGCAGCCTGGACAGTTTCAAAATCCTTCAGACACGTGATTTACCAGAATCGCTTCTTTTCCTGCATCCTTACAGCCCTTCAATAAAGCCCCAGCATTCTGCTGGTATTGGAGAGGGACAGCCCTAAACACCTTAACCCCAGGGGTCTGGCAGCTCAGACTTTGCTGAAGACCAGGACACAAATGAGCCAGACACCAGCTCAGCAGTGCTGGCAAGGCCTTGCAGTGAGACAGGACAGACAAACCTCCTGCACCTTCCCACAGTGAGGACACACCTGACAAAACACAGCAGGACATGCAGCAGCAGCACTGCAGCTTTAGAATGGAAACTGAGGCACAGCACTGATGTGTGATAGCTATGCCCAGAGCCATGTGCCTTAGTGTTCCCAGGGATCCTGCAGACTTTTCAGCCTGAAGCTCAGCTGCAGACATGGTTTATCTGGAGTTCACCCATTCAGGATAGTTCCTATTTCCAAAACAGCCTTGTGTTGGGCAGAGCCTGCAGCATTGGAGGCACCCATGTGGGTGAGGCATGGCTGCCCCCTGTGCTGTCCTCCTCCTCAGACCTCTTATATCCCCCAGTCTGTTTTGGAGAGACCACACTTTCTTTCCAGGATCCCCTCCTCTGCTGTTGTCCCCCCACTCCTTCCAGAGAAGCTCAATTTAGCTGTACCTGGAGGCTGCCCTGCTTCAACCTAAGGATGCCTCTTGTGAGCCGGAGCCTCCACGGATGCCCTGGGAAGTGCTCCTCACCCCTGCACTGAGTACACAGGGCTCGGTACTGCTTTTCTGATCCCCTTCTTCACGGGTGGGAGAAAGGATCCAGCTCTGGGCAGAGGAAAACAGGACCAGGTACAGGAGGATCAGAGGAATGTCAATTCTCAGGACAGAAGGAACTGGAAAAATTAAGTAAGTGAGGCCAGACTACAGACACAGATAAAACAGGGAAAACCCTGGGGCAGGTTGGTCTAAGAGGAAAGAGGAATTTAGAGGAGCAGGCAGCTCCTCAGGATGTAATATCAAAGGCATGAAGAAACCTCCCAGTGCAGTAGGAGGATGTGCAGCATGTTGGGAATTCAGCTGAATCATAAATTCCTTAATCCCTTGAAGTTCAAGAAGGAATTACATAAAGAAAACAAGCTATTCAAATTCCAGGAGATTAATGTAAAACCATGGCACAAGCATCTGGGGAGCAACAGGAAATCTGAAGCACAGATGTCAGTACTGAGGCATGAGAAACACCACGGGAACACAATTTTAAGTGCTCAGAGGTGCATCTGCTCCAGCAGCAGCCTTGGCTTAAGGAACCTCTGTCATCCCCCTCACCACTTGCCCAGCCCCCAGGAGCTGCACTAGCACAGGGGAGGTCACATATACAGAGGGGGCTGCTTATGCCTATGATGCTGCCAAAAAGTAAATGAAATAAGATAACACTAACAAAAGGTGCACCCATTGCAACCTAAATAAACCAGAGGCTTCCAGATGCGGATTTCGTCCACCCAAATGGTCCCAGCACAGCATAGTTGGAAAAATCCTCCTGCAGCCATCCTCAATGGCCAAGAGGGAGGTGCCTTCCTGGGCAAGAGCAAGCAGTGCTGATCTTAAAAGACATTTCCTAGAAAAATATCAGTAGAATTAAAGAGTTTTCAGCATGAGAATGATACCAAGACAATACACCAAGACTGTTTTAAAACAAATTTGTTCTGCCTAAATCTATTTGCTTTCCCTCCAGGGCAGGAGTTTCACTTCTCTGAAAGCTGAGCAGCTATGGATTGCAGAATTATGGAATGGGTAATGTTGGAAGGCACCATGAAGGTCATCCAGTCCAATCTGCCTGCTCAAGCAGGGTCCCCTGGACCACATTACTCTGGATTGTGTCCAAGCTCCTTTTGAAAATCAGTGCTTAGTCACCCTCACAGCAAAGAAGTTCTTGTTCATGGTCAGGTGGGATGGTTGGGACTGTTGACTTTAACAAGATTTTTAACACGGTCACAAGTACCATTCATGTAAGTAAGTGAGGGCTGACCATGGCTTGGCACAGATCTGGGAAGCACCACACCTCTGGGCATACAGACCTTGGGCTGGGCGGCCTGCTCCTGCAAAGTTTCTGGGAAGCAGACACAAAACTGTATAGACATCCATGATCAGAGCAAAACTGCAAGGGGTATTGAGTGCAAGTCCACAGGAGCCTCATCTGATCCAGAGTCATTAATGGTTTGAATGCTGAAATGTAGAGAATGCTTACAAGAGGTCCAGGAACCGCAAGCACAGTGACCAGGGATGGGGGACAGAATCTGATCTCAGAATTATCCAGGAACATTAAAAAACCAATAGGATGCAGTTCAAACACAACAAGAACAGCATATGGCAATGCAACAGAAGTAAACAACTGTACAAACACAGGGAGGAAATTGCCCATTCAGTAATAACTCTGCAAAAATTCAAACACTCCAGAGTAATGACAGGTCATGAATGGGCTGTGTCAGCACATTGCTGTGAAAAGGGAAGCCTCCAGCTGGGAAATGTGAAAAGGAGTGCACCAGGACAACACAGAAAGAAACACCCCTACTCCAGCTGTTATTGCCAGAGCTTGACTACTGTGCAGTGTCCACTCTTGGCATTCCAGAGACCAAAGGGCAAAAGGTAGCATGACAGACAGACCAGAAACGTGATGTCTGATAAAGCACTAAAGGAACCAATACAGCTTAATTTTAAAAAGAAAGAAGGTCTAGACAAGATATTGGCCCTCAAAGAAGTAAAAATTGCTTCTAGAAAGAAATTCAGTAGTGACATGGCGTGGCAAGGCAAGGCAAGG
>VZTT01042102.1:36900-58178 GCA_013400855.1 Buphagus erythrorhynchus | reverse complement strand
CGCGCACCACCCTCACAGCCAGGAATTCTTCCTGATGTCTAACCTAAACCTCTCTTTCAGTTTAAAGCCATTCCCCCTTGCCCTGTTCCCTCCATCCCTTGTCCCCAGTCCCTCTCCAGCTCTCCTCTATGCCCTGGAAGGGGCTTCTCAGGTCTCTCCCACTGCCTCCTCCAGGTGAATATTCCAGCTCTCCCAGCCTGGCTCCAGCCATCGGAGCCACTTCAAGATTTCCTCTGGAGCAACCTCCACAAGTCTCTCCTGTGCTGAGGACCCTGGAGCTGGACAAATCTCCTCGTGAGAGCAGAGGAAAGGAGAGAATCTCCTTTTTGATGCAGCCCAGGACATATCTGGCTTTCTGATCCATAAAGTGCTCATTGCTGGCTCATGTCCAGCCTTTTATCCATGAGAACCCCCAAGCCCTTCTCCACAGGGCTGCTCTCCATGAATTCCTCTCCCAGTCTGTACATGCCACAACACGTTAGACACAAAGTCCATCCACCACAGCACTCCATGATTCCCAACCTAACACACGCAAAGGTCGGTCCTATACTGCTCTAAATAGCACTTATTGCCTTGTGAATTAGCTCACTTTCAGTCAACCTCTTGCTTTTGATTGAAAATTTTTGTCTTTTTTTTTTTTTAAATCACACTACTGTTTTCAGAAACAAGTTATTTTTATATAACCAACATATAAAGAAAAATACAAAAGGAAATTACAAAAGAAAAACACCAAGATACTGTATTTAAGGTGGAATTAGTACTACTAAGCTCAACCTAATTTTTTTGGTTTTGCCTTTCCTTTTGACCCAGAACCTTTCACTCTTCTCTGCCTTGAATTCCTAGTTTCTGAGATTTGTCTCCTGTTTCTTCAATAGGTAACAAGAGATAACTTGCCACTGCTCACAAATCCCAATAAAGACAACTGTAGCAGAGAGAAGATGAACAGGACTGAAAAGACATTGAAGTAAGCTGAGTCTGAGAATAGCATGTTGGAAAGTGCAGGATTTTCAGGCAAGCAGGTTATTAAATTATCCCTGAAAAAATGACTAAAATTGTCCAGACTCACCGCTACTTCTTCAGTTTTCTCTTCTCTTTTTTGTTCCTCTTCATCAGTTTCTGCAGCAGCTCCATCCTCCTCATCACTGCTGGAGGACTCCAGAATTTCACTGATGTCCATTTTCCAGTTCCGAGGAACACCCTTGGTGCTCAGAAACGTGGTTGCCTCCTGTAGCCCTGGAGAGGAAAGGGCCCTGGCTTTACCTCATCTGCAGCATTCACAGTCACAAAGTATTTTTTATTTCCTTTTCATCTTCTTGTAAATCACAACACCCACTTAAACACAATGAATCTATCACAGATCAAGCACCATGGCTTACTTTGCTCTCTCCAAAGTATCATGTTTTAGATTGAAAAAGAAAAGAAAAAAGAGCACTGCCCACAGAGATGTGACATTTGTAGTTTGGAACAGAGGGAAAACACATTAGTGAGCAAAGGAGTAATGGGACAGGCACAAGTTACACTTGTACAATGGAAATACCTCAAATTCTTTTCCTTGAGGAGGTGCTCCAAGGGTGGAAAACAACACAGCAAAACAAACCCAGATAACCCCAAAATCTGCCCCTCAGTCACAATAAAAGACTTTAATAAAGGAACCAGAAAAACACCCAGAAGAAGAACATACTGCAATGAATTGTTCAGTGTTACTGGAGAAGAAAAGGCACCAGTTTTTAACAGTGCTGACAGAAAAACCTCCAGACATTGGTCTCAACTCTCTCTTTTTTTTTTTTCAACTACTAGTACCTTTGCTTCCAAAATATTCCCTTGTAGCAAGGAATGTCACAACCCAATTATTATCTGCACAGGAAAAAAATCCCTTTCTTCAATTTATCTGAAACCTCGCATCTGCTATTTTTTTTTTTGGCTGTTCTAAAGTTCTTGGACTGTGAAATAGCTATTAAGAACAAAGTAGTAGAGAAATCACGTAATATTAGACAAATCAATCAAAACAACCTCAAGCTTTCATTGGTAGCATTTTAAATCTTGACTTGTAAGGAGTGGCTCCACACCTTTACTCAAACCACATACTGTTGTTGTTGAGTGGGGACTTTTTACTATAATTTTTAATAAATGCAATCTAAATATTTATCTTTAACACATTTCATGTTTTGATGGATTGTGGTATCCATGTCATCCATCCATCCAATTCAGTAGTTACATTTTTAAATTAATTATTAATCACAGATTGTTGTTGTTATGAAGTTTACACCTTGCTCTCTGGGTATCTTTAATGTAAACAGAGTGTTTTGAGCAATAGCACAAAATTTCAGCATTAGGAGAGGTAAGTATATATTCCATTGCTCACTGACACTTCAAATAGGCTACCTTGAAAATATTTTACTCATTTTCCACAAATTTGGACTGGGTAAAAATAATGAAATAAAAATCAAATAAAGATGATTTCTATTAGACACAGTTATATGCAAAGTTCCTCTAATTTCTCCCATTTAAAATTGTTTACAAAATATCCAAGAGCAATTATCAGAAATCAACAATTATCAGCAAATGTCAAAAGAAACTTTATATGAAACTACTTCATTTGAACACCTAGAATTTATTCTAAATTACCTTTTTTAGGAGAGGACTCTGATTTTGGTAAGTTTTGAGGATCTAGTTCCTTAATGTCTTTTCTTGCTATTGAGTAACTGTAAAAGAATAAGGTTTTGTGATTACATCATAGAAAAGCAAGCATTTGACTTAGAAAAACAGCAGTTTCTAAAATTTTCAAGAGTTATTATTCACTTGCAAGGTCCTTGCTAACAACTAATTGCCTAAGGCACTTCTTTTTGTATGGTCCAAATACAAGAGTAAGTTACCCAGGGTAAGATTCCAATCTTTGAAATCCAGGCATTAAAGTATCCTTAAGTAATTAAGAAAACTTTGTAAATGTCCTTTATTTTAATTACTTAATCTGCACAAATCTGCCAAGGTTAAACATGCAGGCAAAAATAATTTTCTGAACTGAAAATATTCACAAGAATCAACAGCTGCTCCACAAAACAAGGATCTAGCTAAGAGGACAGAAGCAAGTCCTCTATTTTCAAAATGCCTTTTTACTAGCACAGAATAACAGTGAAGCCAATTCACAGATTTGCATTGATAAAACAGTTGATTTTAATTTTTAATTTACAAAAGTGTTCTCACAGCAAAACATATGGAGGCTGCTCTGTTCCAAAGTCATACTGGATATCCAGTCACTGAGTTACAAGAGAAATCCTAACCAAACTGCAGGGAAAGCCTTAAAAGTGAGTTAGTCTAACACATTTTTTGTCTTCTTTCACTATTTCAGAAAATCTGGAGTAAAACCTCAGGAATTAGAGGCTGACATTTTCTGAAGTTAAAGCCATAATGCTCTGTGGGAAAAAAAAAAAACAAAAAACAAACAGAGCAAGTCTAGATTTTAGCAGTGACATTCAACTTTCAGTACAGAAGGAGCCAGGCTTATCCAGAAGGCTGATGACACATCTCTTCATTAAGAGGCCAAAATGAACCAAGTCTTCAGGTACTTGAAACACATCTCAGTAATCAAGTACTTGTAACCTCAAAGTCATGGCTATCAAAAAATCAGGAACTGCTCACTTTGAAAGAAAGAGGGTGACAGGTGGTCTTTGGCAAGGAAGTTTTTAGTTACAATGTGTGGATACAGATGCAATGCAATAACAATGAAGAGAAACAAATGGGAGCAGCCTTTAAAAATCCCAAAACCAGTCTTCATGCTCTTTTGAGTATTTATTAATTATGTAAGACATCTCTGGGTCTCTCTCCTCCCTCTCCCTTTTGGAGTGGAGGATGGACTAACAGGACCTTTCTTCCCTTCTGAAAGAATATGATTCAGATTCTGCAAACGTTTTAATTAGCAATTCTATTTAAATTCTCTTTTCTATTTAAAAAAAAGTAGATTAAACCCTTATAAACTATCTAAACAGCTATGGACATCTGGGCACTGGAAGTAATGAGGCAGATAGCCAAACTACTACAACAGACACCCATAAAGCAGGTAATTTAAGGCAGTAAGGGAAATAATTAAAACCAAAACTCACTTTAAAGGATAGAAATTACATTAAAAGAAAAAAAAATTAAAACATCCAGGTGTTTACACTTTAAGTTGTTGATATTTTTTAATGAAGAAGCACCAGGAACTATCTTGATACAATGAATTCTTATTGTTACACACAATGGAATGAATGGTGAAGAAACACAGAAGGAGTCAGCTGGAAATAGATTGTGAATGCCAAATGTGTCCATCCAGCATTACAGGAAATGTACCCTTTCCTTTTGGAAGTGGGAAAATATGTGATTAGTTTTGATTAGTTCCCCAGTTTCCTCCCAGAGGTATCTAATCAAAGTGAGCTATCACTTACAATTTGGAATCTGCAAAGGATCGAACTAAGCACTGGTCCTTTTTCACCATGACGTCATCGTTGCAGCTCGGTGACACAACCTGAAGATTCAAATAAAACATTGTTCTATCAAAAAAAAAAAAAAAAAAAGAAAAAGAAAAAAGCTGATCTTGAAAGGAAAGAAAGATAGACTGCAGGAAAAGTGCTGTTTTCTGTTTCTTCTATTACATTTCCAATATTGGGTAAACAAACCTACTTCGATTTATACTACTAAGGCCAACAACAAATTTCAAGAAGCAATTTACTCCAAACTATTGACTTGTTCTGTACAAGCCAAAAAAGTCTAAAATTTCATTTGAAAACTAATCTACTGAGGTCACATCACAGGACTCTGTTCATTCACTCTGCTTTTTTTACTCTTGTTCAGACAACATTTCTTTTAAAGCATCTATTTAAAAAGTCACAAACCCACTTATTTTATACCAGCTTCTGATTTTTGGCATTTAAACTGAGACTTAAGTTGTTTTTTTGGTTTGTTTTGTTTACTGAGGTGTGGATAATATAAATCACTGTGAAATCCAGCACATCCTTCCACAGCAGTATCATCTCTAGGTCTAAAGAAAGTGATAAAAACGCATTTGCAGGGTTTGTATTACCACAAACAGAACAAGCTTATGTTTTGCTCTAGATCATATACAAGCAGAAAATGTTAAATGCAAGTATATAACCTCCAAGAACTTAACTCACCAGTTAAGAACTATGTTAAATAAAAATGTCATTAATAAAGGGAGCTACAACCAGAATATGTATAGTACCACATTTTAAATTGAGGTACATAGAGGTGGATAAGGCAGTTCACCCTACATTACACCACCACTGAAAATATCAAAAAGTTTTCTACAGAAAGCAACTTTTAATATGCACGTGTAAACTTTTCTGTGTGTATCAATAAGATGCAAAGTGTCTGCCTTTACAATACAAGTCCACTTGAACTTGGATTTATTTAATGTATATTTATTACCAGCAGTGGCAATGAACAGCTGTATTGTTTATTGACAGTCAAATAAAAATAAGCACCAACATCTGCTCTTAGAGTAAGTGACCACTGGTACAAATGTAAGCATCAAAGAAATTAGTCTTTCATAAAACTGAAAGTCTAGGGGAAAAGACAATTACATTTAAAAAGTATTTAAATCCCACTGCAATTAAAATTCATAAATCTAGATCCTCTTAAATTGCCTGGGAGTGCAAGTCCTTGGATATTTTACTTTTAGAAGTAAAGTATCATTACACACTGATCATTTTGTATGCAGTTCTAAAACACTTTAATGCCATGAAACTGTAACTTACACATAAATGTTAATCTCTGCTTTCCTACTCTTCATAGATACTGCAAAACACTTGTATTTTTAGCAAACATGGGAGTAGAGCTTAGCCTGACTGCATTCACAGCTTTGCTGCAAAAGGAACTCACCAAAGCTGGGTACCAGTCTGCCTTCTCTGAATTACAAGTCACACTCACAACCTTGCCAAGCAATTCATCGTTGAGGCGCCTCTTATCTTCATCCTCTTCTTCACTACTTTCTTCTTCCTTTTCATCTTCAGTGCTGAATTATCAAAATGTATAATATTTTAAAGTTTGTCTGAAGTTACTACTTAAAAACCAAAAAGAGCTTGCAACAAGATTTTTCTTCCTATTTTGCAAAGCTTCAAAAAGAGTTATAACTTTAAGAGCTGAAATTGCTTGAAATACACTTAAATATTAAGTGCCCTTACTCAGTAAGAGGAATTTTGTAGGAATTCTTTCCAAGTACAAGTATTTTACAACAGCATGTTAAAATTGAAGACATGACTCAGGTTTTGATTGTGCACAGACATGAAACAAAGAAAAATGCCCTCTACCCTGAAAATTAAAAAGCACCATTTTTTTTTTTCCTGTGTTCAGTAAAACGAAGGTTAAAAATCCTACATTTCCTATTAGGTGAAAGAAACATAAATTATCTTAAGGGTAGTACAGGAAAGAAATCCCTTCAATTTCATAATATTGCCAGCATATGACCATGTCTATCAGCTGTGCACAAAACTCAGGTAATAGCATTCAGACCATTGCAGCTTCAATGGGACTAAGGGAAAAGCTGAATACTCTCAAAACTCACACAGGAAGAGAAGATCTTCTCCCTCTATTAGATTTCTTCCCAATAACTGGAGTTCCAAAGTGCTCTGGATTGGTTAGTGGCAGTTGATCAAGTGTCTACATGGAAAAGGGGGAAACAATAAAGGTTTGCAACATCTTGTTATAAAAAAGATACAAATCAACTATTTATTTCTAATTCCATGTCCACCATTGTCTTACCTCACTTTCTGCAAAGTGCCTTTCTCCCTTCAAGCATAATGAAGTTCGTCTCAAGGTCCTTTCATCACCGTCATCAAAAACTAGGGTGAAGCCAAGAAAACACATCAGCACAAGCTGATCAGATCTCAATCCCAAATCTACTGTTTATCTCACAATCAAGAACATTCTCTAAAACATCACTTCCAAGCCTAATTTACTCACTCTTTAGTTCACAAGCAAAAGGGAAGTCGGTATTCAGAACTCAGTCTTGGAATAGATTTTCACACAGAGATTCAAGCCAGTACAAAGTAAGGCTTTGGATAAAAAAGTCTCAGTGTAATTTGGACATTCTTCTTATCAATACAACTGCACATTTCAAACCACAGCCCTGGCTGCACACCAGCTACTATTATCTAGCACTCTCTGAGGTTTGGTTTTGTGGGGCTTTTTTCCCACTCTATACATTTATTCCTTACTTACATCATTTAATAAATATGGTACCTTTTACTTCTCCTCTTGCTATGAGCAATCCCACAAAAGGATCAATGGAAAGAAAAACAAGTTTCTGGTAAGTTTTTGCTGCACTATCAAAGCCATCTTACAAACAGATCAAGATACTGGCAACCTGCAATTCCAAATCTGACCACTTCATAACGAATATTCAGTACACATCCTGTTGTGTTGTATCTCATGAATAGGAAGTTCCATCAATTCCCATCAATGCATAGCAGAAGAATGCTGGAATGCTATGAGGCTACTGCAAGCTTTGCCTGAGAAAGATCTACTCTCCAGTTTAGATAAAACCCCTTCAGGAAAATTTCCTTGAAGAGAAGGAAAGCAAAGTTACCAATTCTCCCTGACTCCAAAGAGCAGAGGTGGCTGCAGGCTGGAATCCCAGCAAGGCACAAGTTTATTTGTATGGGGTCAAAGTGCAGAACAGAACAATTCTCTATATTTAAACTACTTCAAACAGGTTTTGTGCACTAGTGAAAGAAAGTTTCAAGTGTTGTGCATAGCAGTATGGTAATTTTGGCATACTTATAAAATTAATTAAGCTGGATAAGATAACCTTTCAGGTTTCTCCATCTTCAGAGTAAATACTGCTGTGGTATACTCCATATGTTCCACTACTGAGTTATTTTAATGGGTTAGAACACTTGTACACACACAATTAACTTTTCCCCCTCCAAAAATCTCAAACTACTAAATTTTCAAGAATAATCACTTAGGGAACAAATGGCTGGTGATCGGCAACAGGTAACTTAATTTAAAAAAGGCAAACGGAATCTAGTATTTGACAACAGATCCAAGCTGTTTCTTTTTATTTATTATCTCCAAAATTGGAAGCTCTATCCACTTATTTAAAGCCAGTCAAGTAGAAGGATAAATCAAGCAAACTATTCACAAACCAGATGAAATATACCAGTTTTTTATCCTTAATAGATAAAATATTATAAATACTGAAGGTTAAGTAAAATACCCTCAGTAAAATACACTAAACTCAGATTAGGACACATAGGGAAATTATGACAATCAAGAGTAGCAATTTATATTGTGGATATGTACAAAGCATCTGCAACTGCCAGCATAGCTGCAGACCTTGGAGCAAAACATTCTTGCAGAACAACAAAATGTAAAAAAACAGCATGAACAGTAAGATTTCTTTATCTACATAAGTGATCACTTTAATAAGTTTCAATGGATGAGGGATAGCACCATTTGTCATACAAAAATATCTATTATCTGAGTTACTAAGGTGGAGCCAATAAGGAGTCTCTCCAACTAATCATGATGCTTAAAGTATTTTGTAATTGTAGCTACTTCAAACTCGCTTCTCCTCTAGAGAAAACACTTGACTGCACCTTACTGAAAGGGCAATCAGAAACTCACACTGATAAACTCAGCACCTTTAAAAATGTAAGCCTTTCTTAAACTAAATAGGCCTTGTGGTTTCCATCTCACTCTTCAGAAAAATCTGCTACACCAAAGTACTGTTCAGATTCATGTCACCCTGTGTGTGACTCTTTAATGCTAGTCCTGGAGGATTTAAGGGAATGTCTTCCCAAGGCACAGTATCAAATATTAAGGATTCTGTAAATATAAGCAGTAAGGCAGATGGCAGAGTTTTTGGCTATGAGATATTTTGAAGCTGTGATAACAGTCATGTCAGAAGAACTTAATACACTCTAAGCTGCAAATTCATTCCTCTTCTTAATCTCATCCAGAAGCAAGGCTGTTTAACTCTAGCTAAAATGCCTAGAACTAATAATCAAACTAAAAACTTTTAAATTAATGTTGAATAACTTGCATCAATTACTTCATTCCTTCAACAGGTTATTGCTACAACTCCAAATCCTTCAGAAGCAAAAAGGTTGTGTTTTATAAGGAAGAATTCACAGGGCAGGGAGAGGGCAGGAAACAAGAACAGAAGACAAGGAGACATCTCCCCATCCACACACACACACAGTGAAGTCATCAAAGGATGTGTTTACACTGTCATGATTCCCATCTCTAAAGAGGAAATTACAGTCCTGTCTTTCCAAAGAAACAAGGGTGAAAAAGCAGAAGCCCTTCAGGTCCTCCCATTGCCTCAGCTTGTGGTGGGCAGGGGCTTGCTGGGAAAACAGGGTGCAGAAGCTGATTTCTGGGAAAGGAAGGATACAAACTAGCCAGGGAACTGCTCACTGCTGCTCAACAGTCAACAGAACATCCCGGGATAGGAAGGAAGGGAAGAAAAGCGACATTTCTGCCCGGCAGAGCCTTTTCTTCCAAACACGTTCCTTAATGAGGAACACTGACAGAAGGGGAAAAGAGATGAGTAAGCAGCACAACCTGGAGGAACAGTCTCTGCCATAATGCTTGGTCTAGTCCCAAGAACTGAGTCCAATATGCTCCATACAGAGCATATTGAAACAGTGACAATAAAATGGAAATTTTCAGAATTCTGCTGCATCTCAACATTGTCTATGATGTCTATGATGAGAGAAACAGAATTGTGTTTTTTCTGTTTGAGAAAATCTACACAACCCTAATTTATGACAGAAAAATAAAAACAAACTTCCCAGCAGTGAATCAATACAACACTTTGCAAGAATTAAAAAAAAAAGACTAAAATTTCAGTACCTCAAAAATGCACTAAAAAGTGCAACTTTAAACTCACTATTGATAGCTGGTATCTTTCATTTCCTGCCTGTAGCAGACTTGTATATACCATCAGCAAAAATCCACTAACACTGTCTTCTCAATAAGGCTGTCTCAAGTTTGGTTTTCATGTATTTAAATATAAAACATTAACAAGTCAACTAATCAAAACCATTTTTAGGAATTGTGAAGAAGCTTGTCACAAAATACTACAGATCAGTTTGACTACATCTTGTTTAGAAACATAAATATAGCTACATTATAAACTGATTTAAGAAAAAAAAAAAAAGACAGAAAAAGGAGAAGAGAGCAGAACTCTAGAGAGAACATCCTCAAAGCAGTTATGAGATGACTTTCACAGAGCCACCAGTGTTACCAAGACAAGGCAGTTCTGTGACACACAAGTGCACAGGGAAAACAACCCTCAAGGCTGCATCTTGCAAACTTCAAATCCAACAAGTTGTGTTACTGCTGCTGCCCAAACCAAGAGAGATTAGATTCTACACTGCACTGCAAGGAAACAATTTTGTCTCGTTTTCCAACCCATTGAGAAACTCTTAAAGTCACCAAGACAATGAAATGAAAGTACATACCACAAATTAAAGCTGTTCCAGTGTCACTGTGCATACTGAATTATTCTCCCTGGCTGCCTGGCAGAGCAGCAATTTATGAACTACAAGAGATGCTGTCTATGAATATCTCGACTAATGTGTGTAGATTTTGCAGATATTTGGGATTCAGCTGTGGAAACAATATAGAAAGAACCAAGAGCTGTGAAGTGCTTGCTGAATGGCCTTGTAGACAAGGGCTGTACTACTGATTCATCACTGTAAAAGGACTTAAGAGCAAGTACTGCACTGTATTGTGCTACTGAGAGACCACACAATTCAAATTTACTATTTTTTAAATGATTTTACGAGAGCCCAAGTTCCTCTTACAAAAATGTATTTGAAATATCCCAGAAAGCAGGGAAGTTTGAGTGGCCTTTGAGTCCACTCATAGAAAACTATCACCTCACAGACAACAGTCTGCTGCCTGAAACTGCTTTTTCTGAAATGTTAATCTCACTATTGTCACACATAGAGATTAGAGAAAAAAAATCTACCTCCTTGCTTTCCCTAGAGTATTGATTGTACACAATTTTATATTTTTAACACTCAGTTCACATAGTAACAAAAGTGGTTTTATAAGCAAGGGTTTGATGCAGTTGATTTTTAACAAGGTTCTACTGCTAAAATACTATTTTTCACTATAAAATCTTGCTCCTCTTTCCCTAAACACATGTAAACACAACACATAGTGCTGTTCTTTTTTTCTAGATTCTCCAGAGAGCAACCAACAGAGCTACTGCAGCATTTTTATGTGCCACAGGTGCACTTAAACAACACATCCCATGGAAGGACTCTGGACAAATAGAGGGTTTCCTCAAAATCCACACAAGCGAATTTTAAAAAGAAAAAGAACAAACTGATGGTGGGTAGAGAACATCAGCCAAGTGGAGGCAAACACCCGTGGTTTGGGATTCCTGGATGACACATGCCCAGCCCAGAGATGATGCCTCTGCCACGTGGAACTCAACAGGATGCTGGGAACTGGTCAAACCAGCCCTGCAGACATGACCAGTGCCTGGCACACAGCACAGGGCAGGTGTTGGTCAAGCTTTGAAGGACAAACCAACAGCTCTGGCAAGGATGGACTCAGCTGGCTGTGGGGGCACTGAGAGCTCCCATCACCCTTGGAGTAAGAGCTTACAGCTGTAGTGAACCCAGGACCAAGCCTATTCTTCCTCTTAGCACAAATATCTCCACAAAGCATCAGAAGAAAACTTCTTTTAAAAATAGTAAAATGTGACTATAAATAGCTCCTGTTAGCAACCCTGCTCCTTAAGTCCCAGGACATCAATGTTGATTCATTTGCTGATAAATATCCTCAACATTATGAACTGGAATTTTCAAAATCCATGGAACATGCAAGGTGACTAAAACGAAGCCCTCAGTATCTTTAATTTCCGTGAGCTCACTACAGTAATGTGAAGTGACGAAGTTGGTGGCTGAGACTACACTTCATTCCCAGAACAATCACCCAGGTCTCTAACTCCTTTCAGCACACACTCAGCTCAGCATTTCCTGGAAACTGCCACCATGATTACATGAGAGGAAGAAGCCACCAGCAGAGCTGTGGGGCTCACTGAGGTGCCTCAGAAGCGTCTGAAAGGCATAAGTCTCAAAAAGTAAGGAATCACATTCCCTTTCACTCTAAACAGTACATAAAATCCTAATAACTGACAGCAAGGTCTGCTAGAAACTGCACTGTTTTCCCCTCCTATTTCCTACTCATTTCAGAGAAAACATTACTGAAGGTTAATACATGTTTTTTATTTTTCTTTGGAAACACTTTTCAATTATTCTACCTAGCAAAATACAAGGCTCAATGTATTTGATATGTTTTTGTTTAATCTTATTTGAAGTTGTAGAGATTATTATATTACATAAGAAAAAGAGACCTAAGCACTTGAGTTTTATCAAAGGAGAGATGACATGGGGCAATACAAACCAGGCCATTTCTACCAGCAACTCTTAGATGCTTGCTCAAATGAAATCCTGTTTCTTTTATGTATCTATTACATCACTTCTAGTTCTGCGCAGAAGTGATACAAAAGTGTTTCCTCCAAGAACATCCACATAAGGATTTCTGCTTTCTGAAATTCTGGTAATGCTTGTAAGACGCCAAGCAGAGTGTGAGAGAAGGAAAATACAAGTATGCACTTTGTAAGGTGTGGTCTGGGTTGTGGTTTCTTTGTTTTTCAGTCATTTCAGGTATTATTTCAGTATTTACCTGAAGCATTTTACAAGTTAAAAGATAATCAGGTGGATGGTACACCCAGTAAACTGTATTTCAAACCTTGTTCAGCTAAAGCAGATCTGACAGAACATTTTAATTCCATACAATTATCACCTAACAATATATTTAGCACTTCAAAAGCATCAATGCAGCACTTTGTAATTTGTAAATTAAGGAAATTCAGTTTAGATAACTGCATTCTAAAGACAAACATCATCAAATCATTGAATCACTTAGTAAAACCATCAGGTCCAACTGAGCCATTTGCTAACCAAAGAACTTAAACCCCTATTAGTGTCACATCACTTTGGATTTGAGGAGTGCCTTGTGCAGTGACATTTCCCAGACACTTTTAAACTCCCACTCCAGACAGCTTTTGCTTCTTCACCTGCTTATACTGAAAAGCTGAATTTCAAAGGTAATTTCAGAAGTATTTCCAAATGGCAGCTGAAAAGTTCAGTAGGACTACATGGCTAGATTAACATCATTATCATATAAAAAGAGGTCAAAAAGTGATTCTGTTGAAGCTAAAATAAATGCTTGTTTATTCTGTGTACAAATCCTTGTACAAATGCTTGTTTATTCTGGGTACATGAATACCATTAATAGACAGGAGATACTGTTGAAATACACAAACTGATCATCACTGTGGCTCTTGCATTATAGTGGTGGCAAAGCAGCCTACTACAGCAAACTCAGCACTTCCACTGGTTCAATTTATTGACCAAAGCAAAGTTGTTTCAGGTGACTTTTCTCTTTTACATCCCTACATGAAACAGAGAAACTGATATGCAGAAGTGAACATCATCACTTCTCACTAGACATGCAGGCAGTTTGTTTTGGTGCATTTTTAACACGTCTGTACTGAATACTCTGAAAATGTTTGCCTGTGTATATTACTGGTTTCACTAGCCAGAGACCAGTTTGCTTTAGATCACTGAGAAAGAGATGTTAGATAACATAGAGAATAAACAGGGAAATGCACAAACTACTGAAATACAAGCTTTCCCTTGTGCTTTCCATCTCAAGATGTTCAGGAAGGCATCCTGTAAACCTGGAGCCTTTCAATGCACTTCCCTCTCAGCTCTTCAGCTGTGACTGCATCAGTCAGCAAGGCTGTGGAACAGCACACTCACCAGATTTTAAAAAGTAACCAGTTCAACTGTTTGCTTTACCAGCAACATAAATATACACCTCGTATCTATCCAAAACTTTCTGCAAAGACACAATGGAAGCAGCAGGCAAAAGAAAAGGCTTATTTTTCACATGTCAGTATTCCTGTACTCAACCTAGAACACTTTCCCCATTTTAATTGCAGAAGAACCACGATGCAAACTTGATGAGCTGCTTACTCTGGTCAATGCCACCTGTGCTTTCAACTCCAACAAGCAGCCTACCACACAGAGCTAACAAAAATGTTCCTAAGATCTAAATCCAACAATTACAATTGTATTTTCATAGTTAAAGTGATGTAACAGCTCTCCATGTTCATTTACCGTAAGATTACTTAAATCACCCCTGAGCTCTAAATTTTTATAAAAAAAAAAAAATCCTAGGAGTCTTAACACATTTGCATATGGAAAACGTATTTTATTTTCTCTATTCTGCCTATCAAAAATATTATTTGCGGAAAGAAAATTACAATAGTTAATTAATCCATTGGTTCAAGTTTCTGAAGAATTGCACTTTAATAAATGTATGAAGTAAAAATCATGGCATGCATGATTTCTCTCTTACATAATTGGGGAGAGTTCAACAAGTTGTTAAATATAAACAACAATCCATTAATACAGGGCAGAACATTTATTCACTGTTCAAATTTCCTGCTCATCAAGTAAAGATTTTTTGGCAGAAATGCACTGCTCAAAAGAAAAGGGGGAAAAAAAAGAAAATAAACAAGAAAAAAAAAGAAAACACAGACAAAACTCATCCCCCAAACAAGGGATTTAAAGTTCACATGTCAAATGTAAGAAGACAAATGTCTTCTGGCCCAAATTCAAACAGAATTAGCTGAAAGTGCTACTTGAAAACTGAAATAACTCAGGAGTTCTACAATTAAAATGCTAACTCATAAACCATGAAATAGTTAGTGCAAGACTGTTTCTTATCACTTCTGTGAAACAATGGTGAACCTCTTACAATCTATGAAGTCAAAGGTCCCATGTTCTACCTCGAGTATGTCACATCATAGTACTAAGTCGATTTTAGGTCTTCTGCACTCCAAAATAATCCTGCCTTTCCTCCCTGACCTGACATCCACTACAATTTTACAGCAATGTTATAATCTTGAAGAAAAAGGCAAAGAACAGTAAGCTTTGTCAACCAGCTTAAAGCACTCACTAACAATAATAATCATAAAGTGATAAATCCTTTCAAATTATCTGCAGAGCTTTATCCTGATCCCACCAAAGACAACATAACCTCACCTACTGCAAAGGAAACACTGAATTACTGAAAATAGCTTATTTACATCTTAAAAAGGGGTTAATGAACCAAAATAATTAAGACTTCATGGGACAGCGGACTCCTCAAGAGAGGATGGAAGAATATGAAGTAAAGCTGAATACATTTGGTACCCAAGGTAGCTAATGAGAAACACAGAATTTAAATTTACAAGTACTAATCTCCAAAGCAATGCCCAAGAGTAGCATGTACAGGACAATTAACAGGAGCATGTTCCTTCTAGGCAACTATTAGGGAATAGAAGGCTCCACTGCTATAAGAAAGTCATGCAAAAAAAAGATGGGTGCTTGCAAAGCTCTCTGATTCAAATACTGTCCTTTTATATTTGCTTATCTACTATTACTTGAATGTTGCTGAGTTTTGTCATTCTGTTCTTGAAACTGTTTCAGAAAAACCTGGAAATCAGAATTATTGAAAATAAGGAAATTTGTCTTACAATGAATTCTTGTTCAACACTGACATTTTGACCCTGCATTCTGAACTTTCTATTTCAATACCTGAACACCACATGAGCCTCCAACACAAGGAGAAAAGTCGTTTCCTATTTCACTTTAGATCATTATTTGAGAATTTTATTAAAGGAAACAGCTATTCACATTACAAAATAATGTGTGGTACGTTGATTCTTCTCTTAAAAAGAAATAGATTCTGTCTTCTGTTGATACTACACATATTTTCCTTGTGTACAAGCTTGCATACAGTGCAAGGAAGCTCATATATTTCAGTCATTCATTTCATGCCACAGATTTTCAAGTGGAAGAATGATTTTACAAGGTTTATGTCTTAAAATCTGCAAAAATTATTCTGAATTTCAGTGAGTGCAACCGCTATCATTACAGGTACATTGTGTCAAATAAAACTTGATTATTCAACCCTGCAATTACCCATGCAAAAGCCTCCCTAAACATCAATTAATTATTATCCTCATTGAAATGGAAAAGGAATCAAGATGTGGACGACTTTAAAAAAAAGTCCCCTCCAAAAACTATCTCAGATCATGCAATACAAGATATAATTACTGACATTGTTACCTATAATTAGAAATATCTTGTTCAAAGATTACAGCCCATAAATGAAACATGGCCACTCACCTACAGTGTACCAACTGGCATCTGTCAGCTTGCTGATAACTGCTTCCTGAAAAGATCCATCGGGCATTTTGGTTTCAACCATTGCTCCAACCTGCAACAAGGAGCAGCTCAAGGTTACCTGGAAGCTCACACTCAGAAAATTGAGAAAAATACACTGATCCACCCAGCAAGCCAGATTTATTTTTTAAGACTCAGTTTAGCTAAATGCTGCTTTGAAAGTTTAGTTACTGTGCAGGTAAGAAGAAAGGTCCTTCAGCAGGAAGGCTGAACTGCAGGTAGGCACTAAAGCACTGAGAAACTCAGAATACCTAAATTCAGCATGACTTCATCATCTCAAGAAATAGAAAGCCAATAGATAACAAATATCCAAAGTCATTAATTAATTAGTGATAATCATTCAATAACTACTATTTCTTGAACTTTAAACACAGTTTTACTGTCAGCTAGATCAGAATTTCAGTAGCAGCCTTGATGTTCCTGCAGGAGCAACACAGAAAAGACAAATACAAACAAGATGACCTTCTCTGAAAAACTCTATTTGCATTCAGTGTCTATAACACAGCTCTGCATTTTAGCTCACAACTCTTATACAGAATGAAAATACAAACAAACATATTTTTATATAAAATACATCAACTATTCTAAAACATTGAGTAATTGTATTTACTCTTGTCTAATGGGCTTGAACATGGCTTGGCACTCAAGTTGTTAATTACTTCTGAGAAGTTTCAACATTTAATTATTTATAAGAAGTTTTATATCTCATGAGAAGATAAAAAATCCCTGTGCAGGCAAACTGTGTATCAAGTACACCACACAGAGAAGCATAAATAGCTACAAATTCCTCAGAACCCATCTCATCTAAAGTCATGAGCCTCCTTCTGTTGATTTCAATCCCAAAGAACATGTGCCCACCTAAACATCAAAATTTAAGAGTTTTAGAAATTTATGTGATCACCAAAAGAAGGCAGACAATATACATACTCTTAGAGGTCCTTTGACTTGGTCATCTTGCACTAACTGAGTTGAGTTATCCCCTTTCAAGACCACCTGAAAGATATAAATGAACTTTTTAATATGCATGTGATTTTTTTAACAGCACACAAAAAAACCACAAATGTATATATATGTAAAGATCTTATTATTCACATTCAGATTATCAATTAGACTCAAATGTTACTCAACAGAAAACACCTGGCATGGCCAGTTTTACTGACAGGAAGTCCCAGGTATCATTTTGATTTTTAATCTGAAACATCATAATTAAAGTACGGGGCAAATCAAACACCAATCATTCCAAAGCAAAGAAAATACATTTTTAGACGAGTTTAGAATTTGACAGAATCCAGGGCAAACCTGGAATTGGGCTTCTAGATGAGAAGATTAAGCAGTGTTTTTTCTTCTCTCTGATTCAACTGCAGCATTTCACAAACAACACTTTAAATACTAAACTACAACCAAAATAAAAACCTCTCTTTATTAAAAATCTAACAAAAAATCACCAAACTGGCCGCAATAACAGCATTTCTGCTGCCTTAAGCAAGTTTTTATAGCAAAGATGTGGAACACTACCAAAGTGATTAAAACAAGGATCAGTTACAGTGTTAGTAAACTCTGCTTCTCCCTTTAAAATCCTACATTCTAGAAGGGAACAGTGAGGAAAGAGAGCAAACATCAGCCTATGCAGTTTAATTTAAAAAATTCCAAAATTTCTATTTGTTTTCAGGAACCAAAAGTTCCAGGAGCTCGCTTTGATAATGATGCCCAGTTTTCTGGCTCCCCCAATTATCCTCCAAGCACACACTACACTGTAGCTGTATTTACAAACACAACACCAGAGGCATGCCAAAACAGCATCGGTATTAACACATATTCAGATCAAAAATGCAATTAATGCTGATATAAAATTGAAAATAAAAATTGCAGAGAGATGAATACAGGTTGTCCTGCTGCTCAGGAAAAGGCTACTGGACGTTTTGGACTCTTTGCACTCTTGGCAAGCGTGCCAGGGTGTGCCTACACACTCTTAATTACAGTATCAGGCTTAGCTTGTTAAAACTTCTATTGTTATAATATTCTTGAGATCCCGCTACAGGAATTTCCACCAAGTCACAGCAGCCTCATGTAATTCCAAATCTTATCGTGGAGTAATAAAGCATCTGATTCTAATGAGAAAAAGAAACTCCTACCTATTAAAAGGCTAAATACTCTACCAGACCAAAGATGCAGACAAAAATCAAGCTTGTCAGACCTGCACGTTGCTTCCCACAGAGCTCCTCATTAACACAGATTTCAAAGAACACCACAAGTTTCCCTAAGTATTCATTAAGAGCAGGCAAAAGACTCCAGTAACTGAATTACATTTTTTTTCTATTGATGAAAAGCACTCTGATAAAGTGATAGAATCCATATATGTAACTGAAGAGGCTGATGGCTTGTTCTACTTGATCTAAGCATTAAAGCACACAAAAGCTTGGATGTATAACTACAAAAAGCAGCTTTCACCTCAATTTGTTGGGGATTTTGGGTCACTAATGCCTTATTTACATATCTTGGACAACAGAAACTAAAGTAGGAAGTAGGAAGACTTTGAAAAGACAAGGAAGAACAACAACTTCTATATTTACTTTCAGTTTTAAGTTGCATTTAGCAATGTTTTATTCTTACTCTCACATAGTGGCATTTACAACAGTATTACAACACCCAAATGACAACTTTTCTTTCGGTTGTTTTGGCAAAAGCCCTGTAAATGTGAATAAATACTATGTGCCAGTACTATCCATGTACAGAAATTCAGCTACAGCCAGGGCATGCGGCTTTAGAAGCTGCATCAAGATGCTCCAAACTTAAATATTATCCTGGGAATTGCTAAAACCTGGCCTAAGAAACAAATTATTGCTATCTCTCTTGCTGTTGACTTATTTTTGCATTGCCTTTTCAGTTCCAAACTATAAAAGTGAGAGTGTCAGTTGGTATGAAAAGGAACTTTTGCTTCTGAAGAGGTTGCTCTTACTCCTTATTATTCATGTAAAGCCATAATCCTGTATTTGTGACATCAAAACTTATTCCTGGGAAACTGATGCATTTGAAAACAGAAGACAAATGCAGTCAGGAAAGAAGAAGCAAGAAAGCTCATTTTTGTTCAAGCATCCCACTAAAATTATAATAAAAAACAACATTTCCCCCCAAAATAAAGCAAAAAAACCCCGACTTGTCCCAAACCAAACAATAAAACGTGAAAAAAAAAAATTTAAGCGCTGCTCAAAATTCATACAGTGAAGTGATGAAGGTTTTCTAATCTTCAGGAGTAGGATGTCCTGTGACAGCCCTTTCAGCACAATGCTTTACCAAAGTCAGCAGCAGCCTCAGCACACTTACCTTGACTTTCACAAGCCTTTTCACCGTCTTAATCTTTGCCTCGCAGAAGGCACCACGGTACTTGGCACTGACATCAGTCCCCACTGTCAGGTAGGCAGGCTCATCTGCTGCCTGCAGGGAAACAAAAACACAAAAGCAAACTTTACCTCATGTTTATAGTTACAGCTGCATCACTGTGTATTTCGTTTCACACCTGGGCTTTTGAACCTGTTGACTTTTAATTGATAAACAGTGCCTGTCCTTGAGATTGCCATCACAGAGTTCTTCCAAAGGGAAAAAGAAAACCCAACAAACAAGTTCCAGGAAGTTTTGGTTTGTCACTGACGTTGACACACGCCTCCTGTCAATTCACTGTCAGCCTCTCCCAGAAATGCTTTTGAGGGTATTCACTGATACCTGGGACATCTGCTTATAAAAATAGCAGCAAAGTTAAGGAGGAACTATAAATTCAAGTAGTTTCTATACAAAAAGAAGACATTTCAACTGCAAAAAGGCAATGCAACAGACAGCTGTATTTTTTCAGCTATAAGCAATCCAATGGCACAGATTATTTAAAATGTTTGAGATTGGTGTCATCCCAATACCTACAATTAAGTCTATAACTTTCTATATATAGGATTTCTTTCCTGGTGACTAAAAGGAGACCTCTAGAGAAATCTGTTGCAATCTTTCAAACAGCTATTAACAAGTATTTTTCTTTCCTGGAATGCCTTTATCAAAACTTAATTGCCTGTGCATTTTTCAAGAGAAATATTCATCACGTTTTCCTTAACCTGGACTTTAACACTCAACGCTTCACTTTACTGTGCTTATTGCAACTGATAAACAAGGATAAAATTACCACATTGAAAAGACAGGAAATAGGTGCAGAATATAAAATAAAATGGGATGCGTATGGGTTGGGTTTTTTTTAAACCCGGTATTTCAATCAACTCTGAAGGGGAAAGAAAAAGTTTTGTGAATTATACTGCAATTGTTGAGCCTTTGTACTGAGCAAACCGGCAACAGCAAAGGCGGGACAAAAGCTGTGGTTTTGCAAACTTGCCATAGCAGCTGCAGATACAGGAAGCGTTTAAAGACGGGAGCCCGAAGGACAACAACAACTCCGAGGCGATGAGGATGTTCCGAGCGATCCCGCACGGCGGTGAGAGCTTTAAACCACCTGCACCTCGCCGGGGAGCAGGAGCAGCACTCACAGCACGCACCGAGCCCCGCGTTCTCCCACCGCTGCCGTGCCCAGACGGAGAGCGATTAAAAATGAAATCTCCAGAGCGGCGGGCGAACAGGGCGGCGATCCCCGCTCCCGCCGGAGCCGCCTACCTTCATCTTCAAGGGTTATGTGAGCGATTCCAGCTCCAGGACTTCTCCTTGCACGGGAAACACTGCAAAACAAGAGCGGGGGAGGCTGAGGGCTGAGCGCGGGGCTCCCCGCGAGGGGCGGCGGGGGGAGCCCGGGGAAGGCGGAGGGAGGGACGGAGGGAAGGAGCCGCCGCCCGTCCCGGCCGCGCCGAGGGAGCGCGGCCGCCGCTTCCCGCCGGGCGGCCCCGCGCTCGGTGTGTGTCACGTCGCCATTTGCTCCGCGGGGCTCAGGGGCCGCCGCCCCCCACCAGCCCCGGCCCCCTCTCAACTTTCCGC